>PVKU01008332.1:0-75127 GCA_004027475.1 Anoura caudifer
GCTCGTTGACCTTCAAAATTACTGCACCCACACTCATTTTTTCATTGTTTATTCATTTTGCAAACATTTACTGACTCTTCCTATGTTTCTGGAATCAGGTTCTGTACAAAGGGTCAGGGGAGTCCAGCTAGAGAGCTGTGGAATCAGTTTTGGGTCTGGCAAATTGAGGAGTAGCCAGGTGGGAAGGACTTATGTTATTCGATCCAGTTGGGAAGGTGGGACGGAGGTGCAGGAAGCCTCTTAAAGCAAATAGGCTGAGCCAGGGGAGCAAACATGTTGAACTATCAATTAACAATGTCATTGCCAGTTAGTATCTCAATAGCCTGTAGTTGTGTCCCTCCAGCCCCAAAAGGGACCAGAAGCAGGCAGGGCAGGAATGATCCTGGATGAGAAGCAATGTTTATTGATGTTAATATATTTTTCTCTTAAGCTAGCCTTGACCTGCCTTCAAAGTCATCTCAGTGACACCTTTGACACTATTCCTTTCTTCCTTTTATTTATTTACCTAATAATATTGAACGCCTACTATGTACCAGGTGTATTTGCACTAGGGATAGGAAAAGAAATGTGACACAGTCCTTTGCTCTAGAGTCCGGGTGGGAGAATCACTCATGGGCACATGTATTAGGATGTGGCATCTGCAATGACAAAGACAAACTTAGGAAATGGGGTCCCCTACCCAGTACCTCAGAGTTCAGGAGCCAGAGGGCTGAGAAGGACATCGCTCCACCACTCCCCTGGGTTCTCAGGAATATCCATGAGGGCTTCCAGCTTCCACAGCTCATGGGAATCGGAGCATGATTTATGTGCAGATGCTAGACAATTTTACCTGGATTTTCAGGGTCAAGGAGATCCCTAGCTGATACCTAGTTACACTGGGCTCGCAGACAGAACTGGAAGAAAGTGACTGCTGTGTCCTCACTTTGAGGACACTGGGGCAATTGTGTGTGTGTGTGTGTGTGTGTGTGTGTGTGTGTGTGTGTGTGTGTCTAAGAGCCAGCCAAGAAAACCTCAGAGTGCAGGAGGGCGCACATGGCAGAGACAGTTCTCTGACTCCTAGGTCAGAGCTTCTACTGGTACATTCTTAGACATCCTTTTTTCTTTTTTAAAAAATTCTTCCTTTAATACTGAAAAGTCTGAGATCAAGAGAGGTGCAATGATGTGTCATCAGGTGCTGTGACTGGACCCCAGTGTTTCTGACTCCTTGTGCCCCATTTCCATTATGCTGCCTTTCTGACCAACTCCGGACAATTAGAGCAGCATGGCTATAGACAAAGAAGACCCTGTCTAAGCCCACTTTGGGTAAGTTCAGGCATCACACGCGAAGGCCCTCAGCTTTGCCAGCATGACCCCTGTAATTGCTCATAGTGCCTTTTCATTCTGGCTGGATAGACTTGTCTTTCTTATACAGGGATGGTTCCAGCACCTGGAAGTGAGGGGTGCTCTGTCACTCTCAATTGGTTGAGTGAATGAGATGTACCTCCATCCAGCTCCAGTCATAGAAACTCAGACTAAAGCCACAAGAAACTCAGATTCCTTCCCACCCTCAGCTGCGGTGACTATCATGTCCCATATTCAGATGGCCCTTTGCTATTTCCAAATGTATTCACTTGCTTGGCTGCATTCAGTCTTGAGTATCCCTGAAGGGTGAACATTTGCCTGAGAGTCAAGGAAGCCTAAAAAGGCTTCCAATAAGGAAACCAATAAGTTGCTATACGTTATACAGACTCTGAGGAATGGCATCATTTCCCGCAGTTTAAGATTGATTCCTAAATGTACAGCATTAAAGGGGCTGTCCCTCCCGCAGTTGTCTGTAGAACTGTAATTCATGCAACTGGAGTCTGTACTGGGGACAACCAACTCAGACTTAGGGGCACTTGGTGAGCACAAATGCAGCCTTCTTATAAGCCTCTGGGTCTGGGAAAACAAAGAAGTTTCAGCCCAGCACAGACTTGGGTTCACGCCTTCCTCACATTTGACTGGAAGCTCCCTGAGAGGAAGTACCACATCTGTGCCGGTCAATTCTACAAGTTCAGGACTAAGCATTTTCAGTGGATGGATGGATGGATGGATTAATGAAACTTCAAAGAATCTCCCAACCTTAGAGAAGTTTTGAGTCCTCACTCTTTTGCTATTCTGGTTGATTTCTTCACATAAGACCATTATAATATCCAGAAAAAAAAGGAGTGGATTAGCTGATTCAGCAAGCAGTTAAAAAGGCCAGAAAGGAGAGAGTTCCCCATAAAGAATCTCTGCAGGAAGAAAAAGAACCTAGAGGAAAAGTAATATTAAAAATGCACATGAATATTTTTGAGCACCAGTCACTTTATTTTATTCCCTCTCTCTCTCACACACACTCAAAACATTCTGATAGACAATTTAGTGACTATTTTCCTATGCAGGTTACTTTGTGAGGACTACCCATGTATAATCTCATTTAAAATTCACAACTTGCTCTGGTTGGTGTGGCTCAGTGGATTGAGCATTGGCCTGCAAACCAAAGGTTACCAGTTTAATTCCCAGTCAGGGCACATGCCTGGGTTGCAGGCCAGGTCTCCAGTAAGGGTGTGTGAGAGGCAACCACACATTGATGTTTCTCTCCCTCTTTTTCTCCCTGCCTTCCTCTCTCTACAAAAATAAATAAATAAAATCTTTAAAAAAAATCCTGCTCAAGCCAGTAAGTGGTAGAGCCAGGACTCAAACTTAAGTTGGCTTGACTTTAAACCAGGGGTGTCCAAACTTTTCTTATCTCTGGGCCACACTGGAAGAAGAAGAGTTGTCTTGGGTCACACATTAAATACACAAACACTAAGGAAAACTGATGAGGAAAAAAAAGTCTGTGCATAATTTTTGTGATATCCACTGCCACAGATAAGCAAAAAAGGCCTCACATAATAACCCTAATTATGTAGCAGCCCTTTCAATTATCTTTTAAAATCATTGAACAGGTCCCAAGTTTGTGATCACTAATATAGAAAATGTACATATCTAAGTAATAAAACATTATTGTACATACATTTATTTTATGTGACATTGAAACATATAATCACAAAAACAATCTCATGATGTTTTAAGTAAATTTACGATTTTGTGCTGGGCTGCATTCATAGCCACCCTGGGCCCCAGGCAGCCTACAGGCTGTGGATTGAACACCCCTGCTCCAAATCCTGTCCTCTTTCCAACTCTCCAACTCTCTTCTCCTTTGGCATGTTCAGTGGCTTTATGGCAGACCACCCAGAGTGACTGTAGATGGGTGCAGAAAGAACAATTTTGACCAGAATCTTGGCAATGGTGTCTAATACACATAAAAGAAAAAAAATTTTCTCTAAGGGTTGAGAAGCTCAGTACAGTCCTTGGGATGATCTTTAAAGTTATTTAAATTTTGTTTTAGAAAACTTATTTACTGAGCAGGCATTTTATAATCTTAGTATGACATTCAAACTGTACAAATGGGTATATAGTGAAAAATAATTCTTCTTCTTTCTCTTATCCTTCAGTTCCCTTCCAATGGAAATGCTCACTACTCCAACACTAGTGGTATATGAGTGGGGCATGAACTTGACCTGTGCCCACCCCCCAAATCTTGGGAGCAGGAGGAGAGAGGGGAAGCCTCCACAGGGTAAGGGGCAGGGAAGAAGAATAGGATGGAGGCATGGAATGAATGGCATCTGCCACCTACTGGCTCCCTCTGTAGACACAAGGATAGAGGCCAAGGTGATATAAATACTGGAGAGGTGCTGGGTGAGACCCTGGACCCCAGCCAAGCTGGTTTGAGGTGGGTCCTTCCCCTCTCCTCTGCCTTGTTCAGTGCTGGGACTGGGAGCCCTGAGAGCACCCAAAGTTCACTCCCGCTGGGAACATTGGCACTCTCCTGATTGACAGAGTCACCTCAAGACCTGAGTCCTTGAGACACAAGAGGAGGAAAAGATCTGAGGCAGTGCGGTAATAATAGCTGACTAATTTAGTGTGAAACATGCCCCCTCTGGGGACATTGTCAAGTCGTGGGCTGAGGTTACACTCCTAAATGAATGAAGGTGATCACGCAGTAGATATAGATCTATGATAATGTTACCACTTAGTGCTTGCTATAGGATACCATTCTCTATAGAGCTGCATTAATTACATTTCAGCCACACATGAGAACTCCTCAAGGTGAAATAGCTTTGAGTGCATTACTTACCTTGACCTTAACTCATCGGGAACAGTAATCAGGACCCGGTGTCTACTCCTCTTGTCTACCTGCACTTGCTAACCCATAACCATGCATGAGTGCATCTCCATCCATGTTGGCCAGGCTGATGTCCAGATTGGCAAAGCCTGCTTGGGACTCTACTGACAAGTGACAAGACCACTGGGAGGAGATGACTTCTTCAACACCTTCTTCAGTACTGGCAAGCATGTGCCCAGGACAGTGTTTGTAGACCTGAAACCTAGAGTCATTGATGAAATTTGCACTGGTAATTACCTCCAGCTCTTCTACCTGGAACAGCTTATCGCAGGCAAGGAGAATGCTGCTAATAACTGTACCTGCAGACACTACACTATTGGCAAGGAAATCTTTGACCTTGTCTTGGACAGAATTTGGAAACTGGCTGACCAATACACAGATCTTCAAGGCTTCTTGGTTTTCCACATCTTTGGTGGGGGAACTTGCTCTGGGTCCACCTCCCTGCTGATGGAATGTCTCTCTGTCAATTATGGCAAGAAATCCAAGGTACAGTTTTCCATTTACTTAGCCCCCCAGGTTTCCATAGCAGTAGTTGAGCCCTACAACTCCATCCTTACCACTCACACCACCCTGGAGCACTCTAATTGTGCTTTCATGGTTGACAGTGAGGCCATGTATGACATCTGTCATAGAAACCTCAATACAGGGTGGGGCACAAGTAGGTTTACAGTTGTTCATATGAAAAATAATGCAATAATTAATAAACAATAATGCAAGAATAAACTCTGTGTTTCACGTTCTCAAACTTGTAGACTTCCTTTTGCTCCACCCTGTACTGAGTGCCCAACCTACACTAACTAGCCTTAAACACCTCATTAGCCAGATTCTGTCCTCTGTCACTGCTTCCCTCAGATTTGATGGAGCCCTGAGTGTAGATGTGCTCAAATTCCAGACCAACTTGATGCCCTAACCCCGCATTAACTTCCCTCTGGCCACATATGCGCCTCTCATCTCTCTTGAGAAAGCCTGCTGTGAACAGCTTTCTGTAGCAGAGGTCACCAATGCATGCTTTGAGTTAGCCAGGTGGTGGGAGAGAAACATTGATTTGTCATTCCACTTATTTATGCATTCATTGGTTGGTTCTCGTATGTTCCTTGACTAGGGATCAAACACACAACCTTAGCATATGATGACCATGTTCTAAACAACTGAGCTACCCAGCCAGGGCTTGTCTTGGGTTTGAATTTTAGCTCTGATGTTATTAGCTGTGTGATTTGGAGCAAGTTGTTTAAACTTCTGAGACTTCATTTGTCTATAGATTCAGTGAGGATACACAGGAAATGTAGTCTTTTTCTCTTAGATGGTGTTGGATGCACTGAGATTTGGGTTCTCAAATGCTGTTAGGTAGCCTATAATTTTCATTAGTCTTTTGCTAGGTAAAAAGGACAATGTAGTAAGTTTTCATCATACTAAATTCATTGAAATATTTAATGTTAAAATATTAACTTTAAAATATTAACTGGAACCCTGGCCAGTGTGGCTCAATTGGAGTGTCATCCCATAAACCAAAAGGTCAGGGGTTTGATTCCTGGTCAGAACACATGCCTGGGTTGTGCGTTTGGTTCCTGGTTGTGGCTTGTATGAGAGGCAACCAATCGATGTCTCTCACATGGCTGTTTCTCTCCCTCTTTCTCTCTTTCCCTTCCTTCTCTCTAAAATCAATAAGCATGTCTTTGGGTGAGGATAAAAAATAGATATTAAATTATGGTAATAGGATATCTTTTAAAAAAATCCTTATTTAGCTATCTAAGAAGTTGGTCTCTTACTCTAGTCACTGAGGATTTGTGCCTGCACAAGGCACAAATGTCTCGATTAAGTAACTCCAGCGAAGTAAAGAGATATACCGTCTTTTGCTTTCAGGTCTTCTGTTTGGTTAGTGGTTTCAGTGAATTTAGTAATAAAACCTGAAATTTCTAAAACATAAAATTTTATTGTTAGTCTCATACTTTTCTAACTTGTCCCAAGAAAGGGTGTTAGCATTTGGTGACATCTAGTTTTTTTGTGGATTTTCTTCCCCGTCTGCCTAACATGTCTATCTTTGTCACCCTTCTTTGAATAGTCCAGTGTCTGGTGACTTGGGTTATATAAAACCTTTACTAGGGACACAAATATTATGACTGAACCTGGTTGGAGTCTCTCACTCCTGTTTTGGAGGTTTGTCCAGCAGGCAAAGCCAGGAAAAGGAAACTCTGGAGCCAGCACAGAGGGCTCAAGGGTCAGAAAATTTCAGAACCATCGGGACAGATGGGTGATAATGCTGAGGAACACTTCAGCCTGTGGTTTTGTATGTAAAAGAGAAAGTAAGAGAGGGGGAAAAGGAAGGTAGAAAGGGAGGGAGAAAAAGAGGGAAGGGAAGGAAGAAGGGGATTATTATCTGAGCCAGACAAGGTCTTTAAATTAATAAATTCATATATTCCTCTGGAGAAAAAAAAATCCTTAAAATTTGGGAGCTAGATGGTGAGTGTCACCTGTTATATTTCGAGGCAGAGCTATTTAAAGAGCAGCACCCCAGGCACCACTTCAGGTACACACAAGCTGTTATTCTGCTCCAGAAACTTGAACAGGAGGGAAGGGAGAAGGGAAAGAACCCTGGCGAACTAGCGAAAGCCCAGGTTGGGTAGATGAGGCTGCACGCCGCAGGTAACTGGTGATGTGGGTGAGAGCGCCCTGGGGTAGAAACCCCCACTCTGTTCCGCAGCCTCTTCAGTCATCTAGTTCAACGTTGAGCCCACCAGCCAAAGCCAAGGTTTTTATTCCATTGACAAGCTTGCAAAGCCTTTTTTGGTAACCTACAGTTGCGGACTGTAACTATTTGATTCTTGTGAACCTTCGCGTAAATCAGAGGAGGCTGAAAACCTACCCTGGGCCTTTTTGGCAACTTTCTGGGCTGTCTCCTCCTTGGAACAGTTGGGGAGGGATGTTCTGCCAGAATATCTGAGGATGTTTGCAATCCTGGCTCTGGACAGATGAGCTAAAGGTGGAGGAGATATTTTTTTTGCTTTCTCTGAAAGGATCTAGGCCCATACTTCTATACTGCAGGTTAGCCTGTGGATGGCTAGGGGAAGAGAGCCGTATCCCTCACCCTCATATGTCATAATAATTGAAAAATCTTGGCGATATTTGTTGTGAAGTTTGGGGGTTTCAGTCACTGACATGCATAGACCGTGGGTTAGCTCCAGCTGTGTGTTCCAAGAGGGAAATTTAGACTACCATCGTCTTTTGTCTGGGTTTCTTGCCTCAATAGCATCAAAAGCCTGCTCTGCTGGCTCACAAGAGCTGACTGTGGATGTTTTCTCCTAATTGTGCATTAAAGTGGCATCGAGTTGATCAGCTTGAAATTGGCGATGGTGGGAGTATTTATACTGCAGAAATTGGCAAGTGCCACAGATGGAGACTTTTATTTTTCCCAAAGACCTGATTTATTGGCATTGTCCCTCGCTGTTTCCACTTCCGTCCCCCTACATTTATTTCTTCTCACAGATGCAGTGGTCCATCAACAGGTAAAGCTGACTGTTGTCACTGGTTGTCTAAACTATCCAGTGTCTTTGTATGGCTCTGAAAAAGACCACAGTCTTTACCATGGCTTCTGAGGCCAGTATACACAGTCTGGCCCCTACAGATCTCCCTGGCCTTTTCTTGCATTCTGCTCCACCTCACTGTACGTGCCCCAACAGTTCTTTGCACAAAGCTTCAGTTTCTCACCAGTTCTTCACACAAGTTCTTTGTTCTACAGTGGATAGCACCATTTGCTGCTGCTTACCAAATATTCGGAAACTTTCCCACATTTCCCAGGCCACTTGCAGTTGGGTGGGGCCACGTGATGAGTTCTGCTGAGTGAGCTGTGAGTAGAAGTGACACACAGCAGAAGATTTAAGAGCTGATGTGCTATCTTCCAGTTTTCTCTTCTGCAGCTGCAATTGTGGAGGCCATGTGTTGAGACAGCAGAACCACAAGATGGGGTGACTTGGCTGCTGAGTCAGCTGTCTTCAGAGAGTTGCCTGATTTGTCTGGGCATGAGAGGGAAACAAACAGTTGTTCTGTGTAGCGGCTGAGAGTCAAGACAATTTTGTTACTGAAAAAAAATAATTTAGCCCAGTCGTTCTCAAACATTTGGGTCTCAGGACCCCTTTAAACTTAAAAAGTATTGATGATCCCAAACAGCTTTTGTTTATATGGATTAGATCTAGCAATATTTCCATATCAGAGATTGAAACTGGGAAATTTTAAAAGTGTATATATGTTAGTTAATTTCAAAAACATAATCAAACCATTCCATATTAACATAAATAATATATATTTTAGGAAAAAACAGCTAGCTTCTAAAACAAACTAGTGAGAATGACAGTATTTTACATTTTTCCAAATCTCTGGATTAATTGAAGACAGCTGGATTCTCATTTCGGCTTCTGCATTTAATCAGCCACAATCTGTTTTGTTGCTGTTGTTGAGGTACAAGAAGAAAATTTGGCTTCACACAAAAATGTAGTTACATAGGGGAGTATTTTAATAGCTTTTTTTTTATGATTGTGGATGCTCTTTTTGGATACTGCATAAAAACTTGACAAGTGGTAGTTTCTTAAAAGTTAGTTACCATTTGTAACCTGAAACCATGTTAATGAACTTTTCACGCTCTGTTACTTGAAAATCCATTAGGCAACCTTGCACTTCGAGTGGATCTCTTACCTATGCGTGGTTTTGTAACCTTGTGCATTGGTTATTTGGAAAAGATTGGTTCACTGAATTACACAGGTCTTCCAAATGTTGATGTATTTCATCATACAATATAACTAAAAATTGCATTAATTGCTATCAGCATCCATCTTGTTGGAATCTTGAGTACTAGGAATCTGTCAAGCTCATAGTAGTAGCTACAAGTTTTCTAAAACTCTAATTTTTGCCTGAAGCTTCAATTTTATATTTGGCAACAAACACTGTCAATGATTTTCTTTGAAATGACAGGTTCATGATACTCCCTCTCAAAAAAATTTTTAAAAAGTGTCAAGAACCTAAGTTTGAACAACCATAGTTGTTCAGTAGCTTTTTTTTTTTTTAAGTAAAAACTGTGTTCCATGGTAAAAGCAGCTAGTTCTGTTCACAATTCGAAAAATCAAACAAGTATTTTTCCTCAAGACAACCATTGTCCTTCTGTATACAGTAGATGTGCTTTATGCATACTTCCCATTTGTCACACAGAATATTAAGAAGATGTCTACTCAAGGGTGTTGATTTAATAAAAGAAATAACTTCAACTGCTCAATCAAAGTCCTCTCTAAGTGGAGCTGGCTCTTTCTCCCCTGCAAGTGCATGGAGTAAGAACACAAGGGCTACGAATACAGTTGGGTGCCACTGACTTGCTTTGTGCTAAGGCCCCCACAGTTTTACTCACTAGTGTTTTTATATCGTCACTGCAAATATCAATACAGTGAAAAGGGGCAATAAAATCTCAGTAATATGTAATTATGAAAATAATTTTGACCTCTCAGAACCCCTGAAAGCATCTCTGTTACCCACAGTGGTCTGAAGACCACACTTTGAGAACCACCAACCCAGCCCATCCTCATTAATTGACTCATACTTTTCTTTCTGGCTAAACGTGACCACCCTCCACCCCCAAATCTCTTCACCAGGCCATTGCATTGTAGATGTGATGCCCCGGTTCCTGACCAAGTTCTCAGGGGTCCTTCCTTGACTCCCTAGGTTTGTTTCCAAGTTAATATTCTCACATAGCTCATGTACATCTATCTTTGCTTATCACAATAGTAATTTTACACTGATATCTGTCTTCCTTGCTAGATTTTAAGCACCAGTAGAATAGGAATGGCCTTTTGGCTCATTAGATTTCAGTGTCTGGTGTGGTGTCTGGTCCATAATAGGTCTCAAGTCTTAGTTGACTGAATGAATGTGGGGGTCTGAAGAAGCCATGTGCAAAGGCCGGATGAGCTTAGATTAGGGCACTTACTGATTTGGAATTCACTAGAAGGACTCTGGGGCCTTGATTAAACTTACAAACAGGCTCCAGATAAAAAAAGGTAGCATGCTCATGACTGGTATCTAAAATATCTATGTTTAGTTCTTTCTTGTTTCTGAGGAAGGTGTGCGGAAGTGCATGCTTGCATGCGTGTGTAAGAGAGAAGGACTTGACATCGACAATTCTTAGTTATCTCTATAATAGGCAAAAGCACCAATAAGCCCTGATAATGTTATAAAATTCTATGTTTTTATCTCATCCCATGGAACTTTTAATGAGAGAGGTTAATAAGTAGGAAACTGATGTCCATACTTGCCTCTGCTTCCCTGGTGAAGGATGGTAAGCTCTTGAGGATAAGGACCATGTCTCTCTCTTCCTCTTTTTCTCTCTATAGTGCCCAGCTCAGCACATTCAATAAATGTTTGTTAAGTTGTCACATGGCAAGAAGTAAGGCAATATGGCAGGAAAAAGGAAAGGCTGAGGACTTGAGTTGGGAGCTGACCACCTAGGATTTACAGCCTCTCCGTCTTCCCTGTGTCATTTAGGCAGAGCCAGCCCACCCAATGGCTGCTGCCGGCCATGGTTAGCAGCTCTCAGGCCCACCTCCCTCTTACTTACTGTATCTAAGATGTCCAGAACCAAAGTACTCCTCCCTGCTGGTGAAGGGTGGGGGCCACACTGTGGTTTTAGCCCAGGAGGCACATTAGGTCCTCCCAGAAAGCTTGCCAAAAATGCACTCTCTCTGGAGAGAGCTCCAGGCATCATTATTTTAAAAAGTGCCCAGGCAGTTCTGATAAACAGCCATAATACAGAACCTTTGGGTAGATTAGGAGTAGGGGACTCAGCTCTTCATGCTGGAATACTTGAAAACCAGGTAATACGTCCCTGAGAAATTGACATATGGCTGCCAGTCACAATGATGGCTGTCAGGGTTAGAGAAGAGTGCATGGGATTGGAACCAGTTCCACTCCTGCTTCCTGAGCCATGCGACCACCTCTGAGTGGTCTCAGCCTTGAGCTGCTTGAGTGCTCCTTCCATAATCTAACTTGATCTCAAAATCTGTTGTTCACGCCTTTCAGTTACATGAACTAGAGGCAAATAGAGGGATGTGATACCCTAGAAAGACAGGTGTGTGATTAAATTCTGCTTACAATGAAACTCCCAGAGGGGGTCACATGCTGAGAGTGCTGGGAGCAGTGCTTATAATAAGCCCTTGTTTATAGTTCAATTAGAGTTCAATAGCTCAACAACTCCTTTCTCCTGCTTCTGCTCCCCACACTACCACCCAACAGTTTCTTTCTAATAGGGTTCTTCAAGCTACTCTCTAATGGTGGGGTGGATACCCGACCCAGGTCAAGTTATGCTTTTAATGGTGTTTACACAGTCAGAGTACCTCAGCTTGTTAGACCATGGAGTTGTAAGGACAGGCAGAGCATCTGCTCAGGGCTCTGTTAAATTAACCTTTTGTCAGTTTGCCCTAATTGATCCAGTGCTTCACTCCCAGGGCATTCCAAGGGTTTAAAAGCATGTAGAAAAAGATCTGACTAGTCTGTAACCATGGTGGTTTAAGAGAGCTGCTACAATATTCCTTTTGAAATATCTCACTGAATAAAAAAGTATTTAGGAGCTATGATGCTGAGCAATTTATTCAGAATGAAATTAGCCTCTAAAATGTGGACCAAAAATGAATGAACGTGAAAGACCTTGTTTTATACTCAGGGAAGAGTCGCTGCAACACTGACATCTCTTTACGTGGTCAGAACGTTGTTGGAGCCTCTATGTTTCCATCCATAGAGAGGACATGTGGTGACGTCCAAGTGCCAACTAGTGGAATTCATATGTCAGAGGTGTGCAGACCTCAGAGAACTGTCCCAGGCCCAGTTTGGTCTCCAGCTCTGTCCTCTGACGCCTGCCAGCCAGAGGACAGTGGAATGGATGGCATGTGATCTGCAAAGGGAGAGCCCCGGGTTAAAACCTCAGCTCCCTCACCTTGGTCAGTCTCTCTCTCAGCCTCCGCAGGCTTCCATGTTCATGCCTGGAAAATGGGGATGATGATAGCACCTACCAGGATTCCAGGATTGCTATGAAGATGTACAAAGATAACATCTAGTAAGAATACAATGCCTGTGAGCAAAACAAAGCAAGACAGAACAAAACCCAATCAACCAAACAACAAAGACAAAACACAAAACAAAACAGGAAACCCTGAAGGATCATCTTCAATTTTTTAGCTGCTTAACACTGCCACTGCTCCCTTCCTTTCCACCCTTATTTGCAAGGATGCTAGTTGCAGTGACCTTAAAGACAAACAAGCAAACAAACTTACATTTAAATAAATATGTTATTGGAGCCTAAAGTTCAAGTGCCCACAGTAAACTAAGGATAAAACTGCACACTGCGATCAGGCCCTTTGACAGCTGCTGCTCTCAGAAGAGGCTCCAGAACTCATGGATGTCAGTGAGTGCTCTGCTTCCTGAGTGCACATCAGACTGCATTTCCCAGCCTCTGTTGCAGTTAGATGTCGCCACCCCATTAAAGTCTGGACCTGGGAAGTGAGGTGGGCGTCTTCCAGGCCTGGCCTGTTAAACCCTCACAGGTACAATCCTTGCTGTCTTTGTTTATTTGCTGGCTGAATGGAGAGAACACCGAGAACACCAGGAGCCTAAGACACAGCCAGCCCAGAGTAAATAAGGGAAGGCCCTCTCCTACCTACATTGGACTATGACAGAAATTAGAAATAAGTTCTTATTTTGTCAAGCTACTGCTCCTTGTGGTAGTGGTTGTAGGAGTTTGCCTACCCTGATGGGTATAAGGGGCTTTTCTGAGTTTTGCTGGTGCCTGCACAGTGGGCAAAGGAACAGATAGGCAGTCAGGAGAGCCGGTCCTGGACTAGCTCTACCCCTCGCTTCCTGATGGACCTTAATGGTCTCAGAGATTGAGAGTCTAAAAAGAAGGTCAGTGATTCCTTCCTCTCCGATGATGACACAACTGGCTCTCTGCCTATGCAGAGACTTGGCCAGGAAAGGCCCCTGCTAAGCCCTTGGAAGGAGATGCCAGCTGCCTTTTCCCTGCTCTCCCTGGAGCTTGATGATGTGCAGGCGCTGCAGCTCGGCACACGGCAGCCTATCTGGCTCAGTCGCTTAAACTAATTCTATGGCCTTGGCCAAGTCTGTTAACCACTTTGTGCCTCAGTTTCCTTAGCCATGCAATGGGAATAATAATTCACCTACTAATAAAAATAGTTCTGGTAAGAATTAGAAATAATTTTCCAAAAGCATCAATTATAGTGCCTGACACTAGTAGTCACACAATAAAAGGTTGTTGCTATTAAATTAGTGTGCTTAAAACTTGGAGCATTTGACAAACACTTGCTGAGTCTTTGCTATGGCCAGGCAAATTGCTAGGAGTGCAGAGGCAGATGGGGGCACATATCTCTGCCCTCGGTGTGTGTGCGCTCTAGTCCTTGTATCCTCTGACTTCCTCCCAACCCTCCCCCTCACCCTGAACACACACATAGGTACATGGCAATATGAAGTAGAAAACAAAGAACTGAATTTTCAAAGGGGCAAATTCAAAGGGGTATCTGGGGCCAGATTTCTGCTCCTCCTCCAGGCTGTTAACATGGAGACAGGTATTCCTTCCTTAAAGAATTTCTCCCTCTTAGTCCAAGGCTTGGCAAAAACTCCCTGGTTGGACCCCGAGCAGTAGTCAAATCTCAGAGGGCTCTCTGTCAGCAGAAAAAGCGAATATCCAGCTGCAGCTTGAGCCTGACTCCTTTGGTCTAAAGGAGCCTGGGGAGAAGGGAGAGGTCAGCGTGAAGAATCATTGGTCTTGGGGAGGTGAACACACAATACAGGGTACAGGTGCTGTGTTGTGGAATTGTGCACCTGAAACCTATAGAATTTTATTAACCAGCATCATCCCAATAGATTCAATAAAAAGGATAAAGAAAATTTAAAAAATCATTACCCTGTTTTCCCCGGGGTGGGAGAGGGGGAACTGGAAGCCTTGAAGGGTGTTAACATGGGGACTGATAACTATACCTCCCTGCTTTACTATTCTGATGGTAAAATCTCTAACAGTCATTCCATACACAGTGTGAAAAAGCTTTTAGGATAAGCTTAAGAAGGATTAATTATAAAGACCTAACTGCGAGAAACCTCTAAAATATTGTAAAAGGAGAAGTGATACTCAAAATCACAGAGTTTAAAAGCTAGAGAGAACTTCAAAGGTTATCTAACTCAGATTCTCAGATGCTGATCCACGATTAAATTGTCACGGGTCCGTGGTGAATGAAGACACTCAGGCCAATTTTTGAGTCTTTCTATGCAATTAATATTACTCATTTGAAATGACTGATTCTTAATTCTGAGGTGGTCCTCCTAATTCTTTGGTTGAAATATTCTTTATTTTACAGAATGTTGATATATTTTAGATGGTAGTTTGTCTTTTCTCTTTTGCACCTGGGTTTTTTATATCCTTGCCTGTAAAAAAATAAAATGGCAATTATATGCTGGTCCCTAAGTTTTTTGAAATTTTGCTGTTCCCTGAAATCCAAAATCTAGAAATCACTCATCCAACTCAATTACCACACAAAACATCCTAAGAAACTAATTCCTAAGAAATTACGTAATAGCTCCAAGTTTGGCAACTACAACAGAATATGGAAGTTTGTTTTAATAAATGGGAAGAAGAACTCCTTCAAAGCAAAATTAATCTGAAGATAGCATTTCTGTAGATGCTGATAAAATTAGTCTAGAAAAATATTAACATGAAGTGGAGTAGTAGGAAAATCACTTAAGTGAAAGCTGTTATGGGTTTAGCCTCTAACAAGATTTGCAGTCTTGAGGAAATCAACTATTTTGCCTAGGCCTTTGTTTCCAATCTGTAAAATGAGGGGTAGAGGCAAGATGATTTCCAAGGCCATTTCCTGCTTAAACAGTCACCATTCTAATTGGAGACAGTGTGCAAAAATGGCAGAAAGTTCAAACTCTAGAAGAGACTACTAGTTTGAATACTGACTTTGATACTTATGACCTTGGGTTAAATTAGTTCATCTCTCTGTGCCTTAGTTTCCTCATGAATAAAGTGGGGATGATGATGGTAATTCATGAGGGATAAATTAGACAAAAATTGCAAAGCACTAAGTTTAGGGTTGTTACAGAACAGACCCAAGGTGGGTATGATATACTATTACAGAAAGGACCCCCACTAGGTTTGCATTGTCCACCACCAGAGGAAAGACGTCTCTCAATGCCAGAGATTTGTGAAAAGGAAAGGAAATGTTTATTTAAAGCTATACAGACTTAATGACTTATTGTCTTCATTAAAATATTAAAGTCCTTTAGGATACCTACAGATGCACACAGTTCTTCCTTCTCCCTCTGCCCTAATCTGGGGTACTGTATCTCAGGAAAAGAGGTAGAAGTCTGTGATTCAAGCTCCTGGCACCATCAGCTGTGTTGCCGCCATGATCTCCAGTTAATCCAAAGCCATGGGGTACCTTCTCATGGCCCACCAGCAAGAATCATTTCACCCCTTTTCTTCCAGGCACAGTCTCTCCTGCTCCCTAAGCCATGTGGCAAAAGGGAGCACGCCAAAGCCAAGTGGTCCTCACTCTCGCCAAAGCTGCAAGATCCCTACTCTGCCAAAGCCGCGTGATTCTCCCCTCACACGGATGCTGTGTCTGGGTTTAAATCCCCACACCAATCTTCCTCTGCAGCCCCATTTCCAACTCCTCCTACAATCAGCTACACTTGCCAGCACTCCTGTATCCTTCCAGCTTTACTGGGCTGCCATTGTAAGTCTGGGCAGGTGTGACCCCATGGCGTGGAGCCAATCTTCTCCAAGCTCTCATGCAGGCGCTGTAACCAGGGGGATCTGTTCCCCAGTCACATCTTGGGTGAAAGTCACTTCCATCCCCCTGGCTCAAAGCATGGCCACAGCTATTTAACATATCCATGAAATCAGTTAAAGGTTATAGATATGTTAAATGGCCATGCCAGAGGTTAGCTGCATAGCTGTTGCTGTACAAAATAGTTCTGCATGTTCCTGCTCCATGCGTCCCTTCCTCCAATTCAAACCTGTCGGGGGTGGGAGGTTAGGACATCCTATGTATTTTTCTAATATTTCCTAGACACCTTGAGTTCTGAACCCCATTCCAGATCCCTATTAGGGGCCCCTCTTGGCTCCACCCTGTTACAGGGTCTGATACTTAATAAGCTCTCAATAAATACTAAATACTACCAGCAGTTGTTTACACTTTTTCTAATTGAAATGCTTCACCACCTTCACACGGGAATATACTTGCTCTGCATAAATTGAACTGTGCCACAGAGCAGATCCTTCTCTGAAAGGATGAGCAACTGAGGAAACAGCCAAGAAGACTCCAAATACTAAGGTATAATAAGAAGTGTCAGTGCTATTCAAAGCACTTGACATGTGTTATTTCATTTAGTCCTCAATACAAATGTCTGGGGTAAGTAGAATATGCTGGTTCTTTAGCCATAGTCCAAACCAAAAGCTCATTAAAGGCAATCCCTCAATTTGCCCTGAATTATTAATCTCTTCTTTTGAGGGTTGAGAGGAAGGGATGGAATAGGGGGTGGGTAGAGAGAGAGAGAGGATGCTGGTGAATCATGGTTGGCAGAGAGGTTCTCTTACCCCTGTAGGAAGATGTGAGCAGAGTGGATCCTGGGAAGGGGGAGGACAGCCAGAGGCTGACAGAGGGAGCTAGAGAAAGAAGCCAAGGCACCAAGTATTGAAGGTACTCAAGAGTCAGATTGGCTGAAGAGCTGATAGTGGTGTTGTAGCCTCAGGCTGCTTTTCATGGGCTTCCTGTGTAAGTGGACAAGGCTCATTTACAGGCTAGGGAATGATGGGCACTGGGTGACAGTTTGTTGTCCTAGAAATAGGTAAAACAAATTTTCAGAAAATCTCTCTCTGATATGACTCTAGGACAGTGCTTGGGAGATGACAATCAGTCCTCTCCTTTACAGCAGAGGAAGCAAATTAGCACTATGATACTAGATCTTTTATCCACAAAAATAATATTCTCATGGTCAAAGTCAGGAATTTGGTGTGTCAGACATATCTGGCAAGATGCCCAACTTGCCCTTTCTCCCTTTCTAAGGGAAACTGCAGAGCCTTAGGCTGGGGCTGAAGCAAAAGTGGCCACTGGACTAGAGCAGGCTGGGGAACCTGCCAAATGCAGCCTTCCAGGGGATGGATCCCTGCTTCTGAGATGGTCTTGTCTGAAAAGCCCCACCCAGGAAACTACTTCAAGTAAGTTCAAACGAGGTGGCACTGAGACTGGTGTAGGTGCAGAGAGCGGGGGGAGAAATGAGCTAACACACAAAGAGACACAGGACCGGTGAGAGTAGGAGTCACCATAACAACAGTGCACCAGAATGGAGATCTTTGACTTTTATAACTGAAGAGGGGATAAAATCACTTGTACCCTAGGCCTGTCTTGGATCTTGAATAGAAGCTGCTCCTCAGTTTCCTTGAGATTCTTTGCCTATCTGTGACCCTCCTGTATTAGGCATGTTCATCACAAACCCCTGCTACTTGAAATAACTTGAAGAGATTTATATTTCTCATAACCCAATACAACCTCACAAAGTGTGAATTTTGGTCTTAGCATCTATGATTGGAGATGTGTGGGGAAATTTGATTGGATGAGTGAAACTTTCCAGGCTGCACAGGGACAAAGACTCTTCTAGGGGACGCAGCTAGTCCAGGTCCCAGAGGTCAAGGTTGTCCAGACAATGGTGGAAAGAACAATGTGACTAGCAAGAAGGATGAGGGAGGATGGCAGAGTTGAAATAGTAGAGTACAGATTATTAGCAATCTGTTGGTCATGCTGGCATTTGGACACGATTCATTTCTCTGTTAGTTTCTTTCAGGTTATAAACGCAGTTAACACTGCTAAGACTGACTGAGGAAAAGGAGGCCAAGAACCGATCACATGCGCTGCACATTCGGGTCTCATGGAGAAGCAGAATGTCAGTCAGAGCGCAGCTGTAGCTCTAGGGAAGTGACGTTGTGAGGCCTTTACAGAAAACTATTTTAAATTCTAGATGATGCCATCTTGCTTTTCACAGCTCAGTATTCTAGTCACAGCCTTGCCCCTTGGAACATTTTCCTACTTAAAGTTTTCAGGACTTGAATGAAAAACGTGTGAGGAATATTTTCATATTGTCTTTCACATTTAAATTCCAATGTTCATGTTTAATGAACCACGGGCCACTAATCTAACCCAGGGAGCATTAATTAATTGTTGAAGGGCCCGAGTGAAGTCGGAATTAGTATGATGTGGGGGATCCCTTTAACTGTACTATTTATGTGATTGGATGTTGCTCCTTCACACCCTGTATGACGCATGGTGTGAAAGGTCTGGGTAATAGTTATAATCAAAATGATGACTACAACAACAATAACTTCTTTATTTTCTGACTAGTAAATATTGTAGCTTAAAAAGACTCTGAATCACTGAGTGATGTGATGGATTTTTCATTTTATGGTCCAATAGAAATAATTTTTACAATGAATTTTGTAAACTTTAAGGGCTTTAGAAAGAAATATGTGATCTATATTGGGCCTTGAAAGCTTAGTTTTGTAAACTTTAAATTTAGTCAAATTTCTCAAACAAAGGCAATACATTCAACAGTTTGCTTCCCCAAAGTAGTTCCTATAATGAAAACCAGCATTTATAATCTCTAACAATTGGTGTTTACAGATATTTGCTACATTGTTGGTCAATGTGTAAGTTGGTGAAAGCTTGCTGGAAGACTATTTTACAATATGTTTCGGAAACCTTATAAATGGTCATATTTTGGTGGCTCAGAGATTTTTCAAGGTGTAGGATCCTTGTCAGATATATTTCAAGACTGATATCTGAGGATATTTATACAGCATTATTTATATACTAGGTCTAAACTAAAAACTAAAAGTCCAATTATAGGGAACTCATCAAATAAATCATAGTAGAGCCATACAATGATAAATTATTAAGATGTCATATAAATGTTGTTTTCAAAGAATATTCAATGTCATGGAGTGTTACTTAGAATAAATACAACCTTATTTGTGAAAAGAAGGACATAAAACTATACATGCAAACACACACATATATTTATGAAGTTTTTGTATGTATTTATATATTCTTTTTAATGTTATAAAAAGTCCAGAAGAAAACACTGCAAACTGAAATATATAATGATCAAAATGTTAACAGCATTTATATTTTGGTACTAAGATTACAAGTGCTATCATATTTTTAAATTAATTTTTCAAAATTTTATCACTGCATATGTACTATTTGTACAATCAGGGAAAGTTTTATTTAGACCATGCCCATTTGGGCATGGACCATTTGGACTAGTCATTAGTTGAAAGAATGATTATATTCTGAAAACAAAAAATAGAGACCAAAGTTTTCACTGCCCGCAACACATTGACACAATTACAGGGAACAAGCTGGTGACCTGATATTTTGGGGGGGAATTGACAAAAGCAAACCAGACTCACTGAAATCTTCCAGGCCCATCATCATCATCATCATTTCACCATCATCCCCATAGCGAGCAGCTATTGAGCACACACCAGATGTCAGACACTATTGGAAGGGTTTCACATATACTGTCAACTAACCCTCACAATGACCCTTCGAAGCAGGTACTATTATTATCCTCCTATTTCACTGATGAAGAAACCAAACAACAAAGAAACTTGCTCAAAGTCACACTGTTAGTAAGGGGTGGAGCTGGATTCGGTCACCAGGCAGTCTGACATGCTGTAATGCGATGGCCAATGTCACACTGCTTCTCAGAAATCAACAGAGATTATTAGAATTTCTGGAACTGGAAGAAATCACAGAGCCTTTTTTTTAATGAAGGAAATTATTTTTTCAACTCAAACTTTATGTGTAATTCTAATATGTAAAACAGATTTTTAAAAGGCAGGGTTACTTCTGGTTTAGTTGAGGCATAGGCGGGGGTCCGTCACTGTGCCTCTACCTCATTTCCTATTGAGGTCTCCATGGTGCCTCACTTCTGCGCAACTCTTCTCAGAAAATGTTGTTCTGATCCAACCACTTCTACTAAGAGATGAGAAACCTGGGCTCAGAGCTTTTAAAAGACCTGCCTAAGGGAAACCACTTAGTATGTGAATAAGCCAGTCTCCTCTAATACCATCCCAGAGTACATACATACATTATTCAGGACTCTCTGTTATGAGAAACAGAAACCAAGCTCAAACCTGCTTAGACAGAAAATAGAATTTATTAGTTCAAATAAATAGGAAGTCTAAGGAGATATGGTTTCAAGTATATCTAGATCCAGAAGCTCAACATGACCAAGAAACTGTCCCTCCCTCCATTCCTTAGCTCTGCATCCCTGTGAATTGGCTTCCCACTCTCAGGAAGGATCTGCACGTTGCATACCTCCAACCTATCAGCTCTAGACATGCAGGACCCTTGCATAGTAAACAAGATAGTCACTATCATCTGTGTGTTCTTCTAAGCAAGAAAAGTTTGTTGACCTTTGTCTCTGTTGGTAGTATGATGATTAGGTTTTCTATTCCTCATTTTAAAAAGAGAAAAGGAATGAACACACAGTGCTCAGTGGTCCATAACATGTGCCCCACCATTCACAGGCACTGCGGGAATGAGTTCCTGGCAGCCGGGCCATCTGTTTCTCTGATCTCTAGGTCTCTTTTCACCAATACCACACTGTTTTCATTGCCGTAAGTTTATAGAAAGTCTTGAACTCAAAGGTAACTCTCCTACTCGGGGGTTGGGGGTGGTGGGGGGGTGGTGCCAGGTTCCCTGCTCCTCCCCGCTTTTCCTCCTTCTGCCAGACTTATTGACGTATAATTTACATATAGTAAAATGTAACTGTGTGATTTGATAACTTCTCACAAACATAGCCATGTAAGTAATCAGTCACCACAATCATGGTATGGAAGAGTTTCATTACCCCAGGACAGTCTGTCAACGCTCCCTGGCCCCTGGCAACAACCTTCTATCAGGTTTTCCCTTTTGACAAGTCCATATAATTAGAATTAAACATATGTTGTCTGTTGTATCTTATTTCTTTCATTGGACATAATGCTTTTGACACTCATTCATGTTTTTCATTTATCAATAGCCTGTTCCTTGTAATTGCTAAATGTTATTTAAATGTATGAATACCTATACCACAATTTGTTTACACATTCACAAGTTCATAAACATTTGTTTGCTTCTAGTTTTGGGGCTACTATAAGTAATGCTGTTCTGAACATTAATGAACAAGTCTCTGGGTGGGCATATGTTTTCATTTCTCTTTGGTAGATAACTAGGAGTGAAACTGCTGGCCCATAAGGTAAGGTGATGCTTAACATTTTGGGAAACTGCCTAACTGTTTTCCAAATTGGCTGTGTCATTTTACATTTCTACCAGTAATGTACGAGGGTTCCAGTTTCACCACATCTTCCAGCACTTGGTGTTGCCTCTAAAAAAATTACAGCCAGTGCAGTGAGTGTGTAGTTGTGTCTAATGTTACTTGTGATACGATGTAGAACATCTCATCAGGTCCTCATTTGCCATCTCTTTATCTTCTTGCTGGAGTGATTATTCAGATCTTTTCCCCATTTTTAATTGGGTTGTCTTCCTACTTGATACAAACCGAATTGTGCCCCCCCCCCAAAGTTCATGTGTTGAAACCTTAACTCCCAATGCAATAGCATTTGGATATGGGACCTTTAGAAAGTAATTAGGTTTAGACGAGGTCATTTAGGTAGCACCCTTGTGATGAGATTAGTGCCCTTATAAGAAGACACACCAGAGAGCTTAGTATCTCTCTCTCTCTGCCAAGAGAAGACACAAGAAGACTACCATCTGCAAGCCAGGAAGAGCACTGTCACCAAAACCCAATTGTATTTGCACTCTGATCTTGGGCTTCCAGCCTCAAATGTGAGAAAGTTAATTTCTGTTGTTTAAGCCACCCAGTGTATTGTATTTTCTTTGGGAACTTCAAGTAGACTAAGATACCACTGTAATTCTTTATGTATTCATATAATAGATATTTTTTGTTGGACATATGTCTTTCAAATACTTCTCTTAGTCTATGACTTGCCTTTCCATTTTCTTGCTGTTTGAAAAGCAAACATTTTTAATTTTGGTGAAGTCCAAATTATTGATTTTTTCCTGTTATATTCTGTGCTTTTTGAGTCATATTTAAGAAATATTTTCCAAACCCAAATTAAGATTTTATCTTATGTTTTCTATTTATGTTTCCTAGAACTTTCACAGTTTTACTTCTTACATTTAGGTCTGTTATCCATTTCAAGGTTTTTGTATTGTATAGGGTCAAAATCTTTTATCTTTTTGTACATGGTATGGCTATCTAGTTGTTTCAGTACCATTTATTAAAAAGATCATCCTTTCCTTATTGAATAGTGTTGGCATTTCCATCAGAAATCAATTGACCCTGTATTTTTAGGTCCATTTCTAGACTATTTGTTCTATTGCATTGATCTGTATATTTATTTATTTATTACAGTTTTCCCCATTCCCTCCCATTACTCACCCCTGCCCTACCCACCCCCCACCTCCCACACTCAATCTTCCCCCTCCCCATTGTCCTTGTCCATGGGTCCTTTATACATGTTCCTTGACTTGACCCTTCCCCTTCTTTCCCCCACTACCCCCCTCCCCACTTTGCTCTGGATCTGTATGTGTATTTTTTTTAAAGTGTATTTATTGATTTTAAAGACAGAAAGGAAGAGAGAAACATCGATTTGTTGTTCCACTTATTCATGCATTCATTGGTTGATTCTTGTATGTGCTCTGACCAGGATCAAACCCACAACCTTGGCACATCAGGACAATGCTCTAATGAACTGAGCTTTGTGGACAAGCCATCTGTATGTCTATTTTTATGCCAATACCATATTTTCTTGATAATTGTAGCTTCATAGTAAATCTTAAAAACAGGTAATGGAAATCTTTCAACTTTGTTCTTTTTCAAAATTGTTTTGGCTATTATAAACCTTTGTATTTTTATATGAATAGGAACCAGTTTGTCACTTTCTACAGAAGAGGACAATGGTATTTTTAAAAAAAATTATTTATTAATTTTAGATAGAGAGGATGTGGGAGAGAGGGAGAAACATTAATTTTGTAGTTCTACTTATTTATGCATTCACTGGTTGATTCTTGTACGTGCCTTGACAAGGGATCAAACCCATGACCCTGGCATATCAGGACAATGCTCTAACTAACTGAGTTACCCAGCCAGGGCACAGATAATGACCTTTTGAATGAGATTACATTAAATTCATAGATTAATTTGGGCAGAATGTACAATATTAAGTCTTTTAATCCATTGATATGCTATAGTTCTCCATTTATTTAGGTGTTCTTTAATTTATCACAACAGTGATATACAGTTTTTATTGATTTCATCTTGTATGTAGTCTGTTAAATTTATATCTAAGTGTTTCATTGTTTTGATGACATGCTAAATGACATAATTTTGTTAGTTTTAATTTTTGATAGTTTATTGCTAGTATAGAGAAAAACAGTTGATTTATGTGTATTGGCCTTGTATCCTACACCCTTGCTAAACTCAGTTAGTTCTAGTAGCTTCATTTCTCTGAAAAAAAAAAAACCCACCTTTTCCCCTTCATTTCAGAAAAATAATCTTTCTGGGTATAGATTACTAGGTTGGTAGTTTTTGTTTTAGTACATTAAAGCTCCCTGGTATTCTGGCTTGCACCACTTCTGATGAGAAGTCTGCTATAATTATTATTTTTGTTCCTCTACATTTAGTTTTTTTCCCACCCCCTCTTCCTACTTTATATGTCTGGCTACTTTTAATATTGTCTCTTAACCACTGGTTTATAGAAATTTGATTATGATGTGCTTTGGTGTGGTTTTTCCCTGTCTCTGTGCTTGATTCTAACTTAGTCATTTTTTCCCCTGCTTTCTACACACTTGGACAAAGAACACAGGGCTGGGGTGCTGAGACTTATTTCAAACACAGCCTACTGGTCATGACACTACAGGGTCTTTTGCTGGAAGATTAGTCCTTAAATATTAGTTTCATGAGATTTTTCAAGTTTTTCTACTTACTTATTAGTAATAATATTTTTTATTTTCATAGCAGTTTATAACTCCAAAGAATTTAACTTACATTTTATTAGTTTGTACAATATGTCAAAGGTAGTTTATATCAGAATTAGATAAAGATCTTTTAATTTTTTTTAAATTAATTTTTTAAAGATTTTATTTATTTATCTTTAGAGGAGAAGGGAAGGAGAGAGGGAGAGAAATATCAATATATGGTTGCCTTTTGTGTGTCCCCTGCTGGGAACTGGCCTGCAACCCAGGCATGTGCCCTGACTGGGAATCAAACCGCGATCCTTTGGTTAGCAGGCTTGTGCTCAATCCACTGAGCTACACCAGCCAGGGCTAATGTTTTTAATTTATTGATTAGAGAGAGAGAAGAAGAGAGAAAGAAAGAGAAATAGAAACATCTATTTGTTTTTCCACTTATTTATGTATTCATTGATATGTCTCCTGACCAGGGATCAGACCCACAACCTTAGCATATTGGAATGATGCTCTAACCATCTGAGCTACCTGGCCAGGGTAATAACTAAAGATCTTTTAAATACAGAATCCTGGATACCACGCATGACTTTCGAATCAAAACCTTTGGGGGAAGACACATTTTTAAAAGCTTGATAAACAACAACACGATCCAATTTATATTTCTTATAATGGTTCCATGATGTTGGCTTGGTTATCTTCTCACAGATGAAGAAACTGAGGTTTACCAAGAGCCTTGCTTAAGTCTTGAAAGCCTGTCAACAGCTGAGCTAGAATAGGAGCCTGAGTCTTTATTGACTCCTGTTTTGGGACTTCTTTCCATGATGCTGATTGCCCAATATTTGGGGACACTAGGACTTCAATTTAAAATATATTTGAAGACTAGCCTCACCACTATATTTGTTAAGCTAAAAGGTAAATCTATGGGTTTGCATTTTACTAATCACAGCAACATGTACAAACAATTCTAAAAAGTCATACATATGTGTGCAATAGGTATTAAGTATTTAGACCACAAATTATGCTTGACACACAAAAGAGAGATCATCAAAGAGATTTAATCATCTCTCATATTAGCTCCATATGCTCTAGAGGGCTATAGCCCTGGGACGGAACCTGCAGGATAATGGCCATTGAGATCATTATTGCTGCAGAGGTTTAGGATACTTGTAGGCAATCATTAGAACATTATTAGATTTAGCAAAAAGAGGAGGTGCCATTTCTTTGTGCAATGTATTATAGGTACCATGAGAATGAATGATGGCATCTAAATAAGAATAAGAGAATAAATGATGGCATCTAAAAGCAAATAAGCATCACCAGAATGAAAATAATTGAAAAGGTAAAGCTTATTTTAGCAGAAAGTCTCCATATAAAATCCGTTCTAAATAAACATCTGGGAAAATGAATAAATCTCATTTCAGGGCTGGGAAAGGGGCAGGCGCACTCCTCAGTTCTGCCCGTGCTCACGAAGATGGAAGGACTTCAAGTAGGGCTCTCAGGGATGTTCACTGCTCGCCTTGGCTGCCAGGGCATGATGCTGAGTGTGGCTGCAGTGGGGCTTCTCTTGATTTTCTGCAGCCTTCTCATTTCCCCCAGAACTTCTTCAAGCTGACGGTGATGGCACTGACCTCCCCACTGAGAGTGTAGATGTGGAAGAGGCAGCATTGATTGAAAGGAGCGAAGGTTTAAGGAAACAAGGGGTCTGGAACCTTGACTGCTGCAGGGACAGAGTTATGGAGGTAGATTCCCCAACCCAGATGCCTGCATTTGTGTGATAAGCAGAAGTGTTTGACCGTCTTCTTCCCAGAATATTGATTTTATCTTTGTAGTGGGAAAATCTTTCATCTTCTGTCTAGATTCACATTCTTTATCTGCCTTGTGGAAGCCCTGCCCTTGCTATGGCTTTGGCTCAGGAATGTTGGCTGCACTCAGCTATGGTCAGATCTTCATCCTAATCTCTTTAGGACATTTCAATCAGTAGTGACTTTTGAAAAGGAAGGAGGTTTTGGATGCCATCATGTGCCCAGGATGAAAACAATCAAGAAAAATCACTGTGGTCACTAGCAGAGAATAATATGTGAGTGGTTGGACTGGCCTTCTTGTGAAATGGTCACTTCTCTGTCCACCTGCCTGGGCTCCTCTAAAAGCAGAGCCTGAGGCCGAGGTAGTCTGTCCCAGGAGCTCAGGTAGTTTACGTGGGACTGTAGTCCAGGGGGTAGCAGTAAGCGAAAACCAATAGAGATGAAAGGAAATCCAACATAAGCATGTGTTGTTGAAATGACCACAGCATGGGCATCTAGGACTTGACCCTGAGGAACTTTCTGAGGATCTATATGAAATATATTTTATAATGTCCATGGGGGATGAAAAAAGGAAACATTTATTTATCGGTTCTTATCTGCTCCTAGTGGACAGTGGCCTCAGGTGTTAACTCCTCTGTGTTTTGGGCTGTCCATGTGGGGATGCGGTGCCATGCTGTCCCATGGTGTAACTCCAGAGAAGCCACAAAGAGGGAAGTGAGAGGATGAGACACAGGCTGAAGTAAGACACTGCCAGGCTGCTTGTGAGCGAAGCTGATTAAAGCCGGCACAGAACCGGTTGTTTCTTCAGTGGCTGGAGGTAGGGCTGAGGTGTATGGAGTGGTACACGGACATGTACAACACACCAAATCGTGTCAATGAAACAGCTTTAAGATTCTAGCTTGCTTCTATGGTCTCTTAGTTTCTAATTCACTGCTCGGGATAGAGAGTCAGATTTTGTCCTTTTTCAGTCCTGGATTTGAGTCCTGGCACTATCACTTAGGAATTTTTCAACAAGCATCTGTTTTTCAACGAGTCAGGGTGCAGGCTCTGTGCTGGCCGGGGGCAGGGAAGGGTGGGGAGTGGGGACTGGCTGAATTCTGACAAGGTGTCAGGACTTCGGTTAAAGGAGCTAAGGTCCCAGAAAGGAAACTAGAGTGTTACAAAGGAAATGGAAGCCGTTTCAAGATTTCAGGAATAGGGGGATTGCAGAACGGTTCAAAGAAAGCGGAGGCACTAACTGGGTTCACAGTGTGGGAAGGCCAGGCCTGCAAGTTAGAGTGTATTGGTCCATGGGCTACGGCAGGGGTGACAAACTGGAGATTCGCTTGACTCTCAGCTCAGCTGCAGCTGACCAAGGGCCCTCTGCCGTAGGGGGACTGACACAAAACTTCTCACCCCAATCTCATTCTCACATAACCTGCCAGTTGGTCCTCACATCACAGATGAACGAGGCCTCCTTGCCTCAGCTGACTCGGTGACTGCCCCGCCATTGACACGGGACCCTTTGAGGCCCGGACCAAACTCTCAGTCAGTACTAAGAGCCCACTGACCCCAGAGAACATAAACGGACCAGATATGCCAAGCTATAAGTAGCAGTTCCTCTGTTAATTTCTTTTGGGGGGAAAGGGCCATATTTTGTTTTAACAGACCAGGATTTTTGTCACATCATATGCGACATGAAACAATGGGAACAAACTCATTTCTACAAACTTCCCACCTTAATCTATTTAATATTAACACCTTATTTTATGTTGTTCAAAGATTATCCCATATTCTCTAGGTTTTCATGGGGAAAACACACTGAATTCATATTTTTGATTGAAACAAAAATATTGGAAGAAAATTTAAATTAGACATGAGATTTTATATGTAGTTGGTTATGTGTAACAATTGGTAGCTTAGCATCCTTTTATTTTTCTTCAAAGAAAAAAAATTCCAATGATAACTTGAGAATAGCTGACTGGAAATGTGAGGGACTTGTTTAGAAAGCTGAGGTGACAACTGAAAGTCAAGACTGCACATGCTCGTATGTTTCCTAGGAAAAAATATCTCCAATTTAAAGAGACTTGGGTGCTACAGTTATTTCTTCAGATATACATAGGGATGGAAAAGATGGCTTTTCTTGAGGAAATATTAGATGTAAATTGAAGAAAAATCAGTATAAAAGTGAATTTTTCCCCTTTCTCAAGATTTTCTCTTAACTTTTTGTAGTTTTATTTTGCATTGGTTTGCTGTTGCTATCTTTATCCATGTGTCTGAACACACTCGTCCTTCCAGCATCACACGGGGACATTACAATGCTGTGTCTTCAGCAGACGGAAGTCTTGCATCTACCTTTGGGCTTTGACACTTGGTCTGCTGCCACCTCCCTGTGTGACATCCCTTCCTCCCCGTGTTCTGTCCTTGGCTCCAGCCTTGTACAATCTCATTTGAACACTGCTCTCCCGGCTCACCTGAACACACTATCCTTGTTCCCCTTCTCAGTTCTTGGCAGAAATCAACCTGTTCACCATCTTTTAAGATTAATCACAGCCTCGCTGGTGTAGTTCAGTGGATTGAGTGTGAGCCTGTGAACCAGAGGATCGCTGGTTCAATTCCCAGTCAGGGCACATGCCTGGGTTGCAGGCCAGGGCCCCAGTAGAGGGTGCACAAGAGGCAACCACACATTGATGTTTTTATAAAAAAAAGATTAATCACAGATTATGAAGTTCATGAGTAGCCTGAGTCCCTAAGATGGCTTGCACAGGGGTCAATGTGGAAAATTAAGACAATTATGTAACTGAAATCAAGTGAACTTTGCGTAGTAACAGGCACTTATTCATCAGACATTCTTCTAGCACCTCTAGTTCTTGAACATTGTGATCAAAACCAGAAGTAACTAAAGTCTTCTAAGCAATGAGTAAAATAGCTGTCATGGAATCCACATAACTTTCTTCTTTTGATTAAATTTAATGAACAGTTAATGATATTTTCTACCAGCCAGACGCTGTCCTGGGTAGTAGGACTACTGAGATAAATAATTAATTTATCTCTCTCACCTTGTTCCAGAAATGATCTGAGGCAGCTTGTAGCAGAAACACATAAAATACAATGGCCAAATACAGGTTTTTAATATTCTGGACAAGGAAAATATAAATGGAAATAGGTCACTTTTAGGAAGAAAAGAGGTCACAGATACATGGCCAATGGTGGCCCTTATCGTTGTGATGCTTGAGCTGTGAATTTGACTCTAAGCACATTAGGTGCTAAGAGGAGCGGAAACACAGTCAGCTGCACATTTCTCATTGTAGAAACAGAGGAACTGTATAGTCACTCAGGGGGGAAGGTGAATAGGATGGGATTCCTAATGGCAAGAAATTCAAAACCCAACCAACGGGACAGGTCTGTAGCAAGCATCTGTAAAATGAAGCTGTATTGTGAGGGTCTGTATAGAGTACCAAGGAAATGGATATAGGGGAACAATTTATTTGGCTCATGAGAAGAAGATGCTATGTGAACAAGGCCTCTAAGGAAATGGAAAAGGAAAAGGGCACGTGAGACAGAGGAAGAAAGAGCCCAGTGACTTTGGCTGAGCAGCCCCCAGAGATGTGATTATCAAAGTGGCTGCAAAGCTTGTTAAAACACCCAGACTCATGAGACTGGGATTTTCACAAGCATCCCAGAAAGCTAACTCCGGTGCTCAGGGGCCATACTTTGAGAAACAGTGGAATAGATTCTTTTTTATTTTTACTTTTATTTTTTATTGTTGTTCAATACAGTTGTCTCCATTTTCCCAATGTGAGAAGCGTTGGAAGATGAGCTAAGAGTACACTGGGCCCACCTGGAGCGGGCTTCAGATCACACGGTTAGAAACTTGGGCTTTACAAGCAATGGGAAGCCACTGAGTACTTTCAAGCCTAAGCAGGTGAATGACACGATCAGATCTGTGTGTATGCGTCTCTGTGCGTGTCTGTGTTTTACTTTTTCTGTTTCCTGATGACAGTGCAGCCGCTAGAGGATGAAAAGCAAGAAGAAAGAGACTAAAAACAAGGAACCAAGTAGGAGTGTTGCATGGTCCAGATAAAAGAGGATAAGAATGTGCTTAAGGTAGTGGTGGAGAGATGGAGCAACCTGAACACTTTTTTTTGCTGGGGGGCGGGGTGGCAGGCTGGGAACGTGAATCTGCTATTTTATTATTAGTTGTAGATTTACTTTTCCAGTTAATGTATGTTGGTTTTCACGTCTTACTGACAATTCTTTTACATCAATGTCTGCTCTCCAGCATTTGGCCTAAACCCGGCAGCAGCCCCAGGGACCGCAGGGGAGAGGGACCTTGTGAGTTCAGCCTGGTCCGAGTGTGGGCAGTGGGGTGGGTCTGCAGGGCTGTAAGGCCACTTGTTCACTGTGGCGTAGGAGAGTCAACTTCTCTCACAGCGGAGGGTAACGCAGCACCCATGGGCTCTTTCGGCTGCAAGTACATCTCTAACCTGCTTTCCCCGGCTTCGCCATGTCTCTCTCCCTGTAGCAGTCAAGGTTCCGGACTCCTTGCTTCCTGCACATCGATAGTGTCATTCACCTGCGCTCAGCGGTTCCCCATTACTTATAAAGTCCAAGTTCCTTGCTGGCATTTAAGGCAACACCAGGTGGGCTCAACCTGCTTTTCCCACCTCATCTTTCACCACTCTGTACATTCCACATTTTATTTTTGTAAACGTACAAAACAGAGAAGATAGTAGTGAATCTTTATAATCAGTTACTCAGGTTTTGTAATTTCAAGGTTTTGATAACATTTTTCAGCTTTCTGAGGTACAATGGACAAATAAAATTGTATATAGTTAAAGCATACCACATGATGTGCTGACACATGTACACTTTGTGAAACGATTACCACAGTCAGGTTAACAAACATGTCCGTTCCTCACAGACTCACCTTGTGTGCGTGCTGAGGACACTCAGGACCACAGGTCTTCATTTCTTTGGGGTCAGTTACTGGAAACTTATTGTGTTCCTTTGGGGGTGTCATGTTTCCTTGCTTTGTCACATGCCTTGAAGCCCGCATTGCTGTCTGCATTTGAAGGTGCAGGTGCCTCCTCCAGTCTTTACTGCTTGGCTTTGGGAAGAGAAGAACCGTCTGTCAGTCCTGCTAGGGATTCGGAGGCTTTCTCAGACCTTTCCTGTGAATTCCCCTGCTCCCCATTTCTTGTTCCCTCTTTAGGGGGAATTCTTCAGATTGTACACTTCTCTTGATTCTGTAAAGCCAGGGCAAGTGCCAACAGCCTCCTGTTTGTTTTCCTTACGGTGGCGCTGAATGCTCATGGTAGCATGCTCTCACCCAGTCCTGCAGCTTTCTGCCCATGCACACTAGCCGTCTGCAAAGGTTCACACTCGCCACTCTGGGGGCACAGAGGGAGCCAGCCACAGGGTGGAGGTGTTGGGGGGAGGGACAAATGGAGTGTTAGGGGTGCCTGAGGCCCAGATCAGGAATCCGCAGATGAGGCACATCTAGCATCTTGTTGGGGGGCTTTCTGATGGATCCACAAAGCAGTTAGTAGGATCCATGTCCCTCTGAGGCCCTGCAAAAGGTCTGTCTGTTCTCCTAGCTTCTCTCCATCCCACGGTTGTGCAGCACACCTGGGTGTTCCGGGTGGGACAAGAAAGAAGTGGGTCTCTCAGGCAGCGTTCTGCACAGCTGCGGGAAGCCAGGTGCTCACTCAACACTCTCACTCTCCCCCAGGAAAGCAAACACCTAGAAGTTCTCTCTTGTCATTGAGCTGTGCCACCTTGGGGGAGGGGTGAACTAGTAAGGTTAAACTGGTCCTCTTATCCTCTTCAATGTGTCCAATCTCAGATTTGTCTTCTCCATGGGTGTCCCAGAAGTTCTCCACCGAACCCTCAGGCTGCCACGAAGGCGTGCTCATCCCGGGGGGTTATCAGAGTCACTGTTCTGGGGGGTACAGTAGAAAACTCCTGCCATTTTGCTAACATCACTCCCATGTTTTTCTTGTCCTAATTAAGGAGCTAACAATGTCTAGTTTACTGGATTCTGCAAACACAATGTTTGCCCCTCAAAAAATGGCAATAAAGGCCAGCACCTTCACCTTGCAGTTTACAAATGCCAGTGTGCCTGAAGCTGCACCACATTCCCATGCAAAGACCAAATGCTTCAGGGTGTTTGTGAGCAACAAGCCTGTGGTCCAGCCCATACTTTCACTCACAGTATACAAGCTACGGGACGCAGTCCCAAGACAAAATGGAGTGAATAACAATCAACTAAGATCCATCGTTAAACCTGCGGTAAGTAGAATACGGCTCTCCAAATATGTCTATGTCCTAATCCCCCAAACCAGTGAATATTTACTTTCCAGTGCAAAAGAGATATATTAGTTTGCTAGGGTTGCTGTAACAAAGTCTCTCAAACTGGGAGGCTTGAACCAAGCTCATAGTCAAAATCAAGGTGTCAGCAGGCTTGGTTCCCTCTGAGGGCTGGAAGGGAAAGATACATTCCAGGCTTCTCTCCTTAGCTTGTAGATGGCTATCATCTCCCTCCATCTCGTGATATTATCCTCCTTTTATATGTGTCTGTGTCTTTCCCCCTTTTAATAAGAACTTCAGTTATATTGGGTTACGGCCCATCTTAAGGACTTACATGATTACACCTGCAATTGGGTAATTGGGTAATTAGCACAGAAACTGTGCTAATTTGTAAGTCAGTCTATATTCTGGGGTTGAGTTAGGACTTCAACATATGAATATGGGGCAGGAGGGACACGATCCAACCCATAACAAGGAACTTTGCAGATAGGATTAAAGTTAGGACCCATGAGGTGGAGAGATTACCATGAGTTATTCAGTTGGGCCCCATCTAATCACGGGACCTGTAAAGTGGAGAACCGGTCCCTTTTGTGGTCGGTGAGAGAGTTGTGATGACAGAGGAGGCACCAGGAAGGGCAATACTGCTGGCTGTGAACATGGAGGAAGGTGTGACAAGTCAAGAAAATGCTGGTGGCCTCAGAAGCCAGAAAAGGTAAAGTAACAGATTGTGGGGCAAATGGAGTCAGTCAGGCTCCCTCACCCAGATGTCCGGGCAACTGTGACTTAGCGGTATCCATGTAACCGTGAGTCTGAGCCCGAGTGCACAGAATCATGCTCTGTTTTGTAATCTCTTGGCAGTTTGCCAGCTTTGTGTGCATTTGGTACATAAAGGAGTTGGGACTTCCCATGGTGGAACACACAACTTGCAGTGTACATGGATTGCCCCACCCCTGAATATAGGCGTGTCAGGCATCCCCACAGCTCCACAAATTTTCTTCCATCTGCCCGAATCCTGTGTGAACCTGCGTGGCCTTGAAAGGCCACAAGACACAGATGTTCCCTGAGAGCCTCCAGAAAGACCCTGCTGATTCCTTACTCACAGCCCAGTGAGACCTGTCAGACTTCTTCAATACAGAACTGTAAGAAAACATATTTGTGTTGTTTTAAGGCTCTAATTTTGTGGTAATTTGTTATCTCAATAATAGAAAACTAATACAACCCCTCCCCATGACAGCCCTCTGTTTATCACGCAATCTCTCATTCCCCATAAATGTACTTTGCCATGTATAATGCACACTTTTTGACCCAAATTTTTGAGGGAAAAATAAGGATGTACATTATACATGGGCATAATGATTACATACCATAGGCATAAAAATGGGCATAATAATCCCATGAATAATGCACACAAAAATGTGGGTATGCATTATACACAGCAAAATACGGTAACACCTTTCTCTGGCAATCATTCTCCACGGAACTTCCTCCACCACAGGCACAACCATGAATCACAGTCAAGTCCTAAAACGCGGCAGACCCCTCCTGGAGCATCTGCCAGCCCATGACCCACTCTGCCAGCACTCCCCCGACTTCAGGATGAGCCTTGACACCCATGTTCACATGAGACCCTCCCACCTGGACAGGGCTGCCTGGAGCACAATGGACACGTGAGCCACGCTGGAGCAAACTGTCTCTCAAGATTTTGAGCTAAGAGACACTGGGACCAGGGTCTGGGGGTGGATAATGACCAAGGGCTGTTAACAACAGAGGTCTGGAGAGAAGGTGCTCTCAGTGAGAGCACACGGACAGTGCTATTGGGTTTTTGTTGAGGACTGTGATTTTTTTTTTTTTAAATACCAGTTTGCAGTGGGTTTGTGTGACTCATCCAAGAGCCTGATCACTTACATTTGCTGATTCACAAAGGCCGACCAGGACTGCGCTGTGGAGAGAAGGAGGAAGGAAGGGGCAGGAAAGGCCCAGGAAGGGTGCTGCTCAGGGCTGTGGGGGGAGCAGCATCCTGCTACTCTGGCTGAAAGGAGTCTCAGAGGAGTTCTGGGTTCACTGTCACAACGAAGCGTTGTCAAGTGGCTGGTTGTCTCCCATAAAACCATTAGCCGACTTTTGGAGGCTTTATTCTTCTAAAAGAGCCAAAGCTGTAGGTGGTTTTATGTCATGGGCACATTTTGTCTTCTTACACACGATTGTAAAATGTGTGACTGCCTCTCTGTACTTTTTGTTTTTTACTCAGGTTTTATATTGTTTTGTTTTGTTTTGTTTTGTTTTGTTTTGACATGTTTGATTTTTGAAAGCTGTTAAGACCTAGATTGGAAGCTCTCAGATGATCAGATCCTCTCCGGTGTCAGGATGCAAACACGCTACTCCCTGCTTAAACAAGGCTCTAGTCTTTTCTTTGTATCTATTCCATCAGGAACTGCTGGAGATAAAAGCAAATGCCTTAGAAGAGCAAGTATGACATCTGGTTCGCTATCAAGAATAAATCTCTACCTGCCACGCAAGACTGTAAGGCAATCTGGAACCTGTTACTATACAAACTTGTTTCATTTCAAAACCATATCACCTGACTTACCTTTCTATTTATTGCCTCTCTTGAACTCTTTTTTAGTATCAAGATGCTACTAATGAAACACAGTTGACCTGAGTTTTGAGGTGAATTGTGAGAAAGGAGTTTGTAAAAAGGACTAGGAAAGAGCCCTGATTTCCTCCAGCCTCTGAAGCTGAAAAGTTATCACAGAAACTGTGCCAGCTCTGAAGATAGGGGAAGCAGGGGGACCTGGGAGGCGCTCTGATGCCAACACCTCTGTTCTAGCCCAGGCCATTGTGGCTCAGTGACTGGAACATCGTGCGGTGACTGAAGGGTCAGGGGTTCAATTCTGGTCAGGGCACATGCCTGGGTTGAGGGTTTGATCTCAGGTCTAGGTGCATAGGGGAGGCAACCAGTTGTTACTTCTCTCTAGCATAAATGTTTCTCTTTCTCACTTCCTATCTCCCTTGCTCTTTCTCTAATAGTGTGTCCTCAGGTGAGAATCCAAAAAAAAAAAAAAAAAAAAAAGTCCTAGGAGCAGATTTTAAGATGTGGCATGTTTGTAGTTTATCTCTGCACTAATGTACAATGTGGAGCCATAGGCCCATTTGCTTCTGTCCAGCGTGTGGAAGTGCCCTCAGATGGAAGGTGTTAGGCGGCAGCCTGTGCCTGGGTGACCCGCTATTGACTGCCCCACGCACAGGCACAGCCTTTACGATGGCCCTAAGATGACTGACAGGCCAAGGGGGTAGCTGTCAGCTGCCATGTGCTGACCAGATGCTGGTGTCTCTCCAGGCGAGTATTTGATGGTGTACAGAACCTGCACGCGCCAAACCGCAGGCGAATCCGTAGTCCTCGGCGCAAGCACGAAGGACGGGGCAGCAGGCCAGCGGCATAGGGTGAGTGTTTGTATAACGGCCGTGGCATTTTCTTGCACACTTGCATGTGTGTTGTTTATAACACTCTCCACAGAAAGCCCATGAAGACACCGCCGTCTTTCCCATCCGAGGACGCGGAGGCTCAAAGGGCTGGCTGACTGACTAGGAAGCTGGGGAGAATGGCAAGCCCAGTTTATCTGACTCCAACACAGGGGTCAAAACTCAAATGCCTAAGGACTAGAGGAGCGATCAAAGGGACAACAGTGGCCTGGAGAGCACCCTCGCGCCCACAGGGGCAGTGTGACTCAGCAAAAGCAGGGTACCGCTACCTGACCGCACGGGTCCAAAGCAGCCGGTCTTTCACTCCACAATGTGGACTTGTGTGTGTGAGATCGCGGCTTATTCAAAACGGCTTGTTAAACAATTAAAACTACCAAACAAAAAACTTCATGGGCCCCAAACAGCACGTCTTAGGGCCCTTCCCTGTTTTCCTGCCAGCTTGCAACCTCTCTTGGCGGCTCTTTTTACATTAATTGAGCACCCACTGACCCACTGTGTGTGACGAGGAGCAGTGCTGAATGGCGGGGATGGGCCCCCGTGCCCCCTGAACAAGGCACACGCTGGGGGAGGGTCTCTTGATTCACATCCACTAGTCTGTGCAGGCTCAGCTGCTAGCCCTGGTTGTGTGCTGCTGTTAGGAGTTTTAAAAGAAATACCACGTGGTTGCACAACCGTGTGAGTGCACTTAATGCCACTGACTGCATGTTAAAAGCAGTTAAAATGGTAAATTTTATGGTTATGTATATTTTACCACAATAAATAAGTCATGCTGTAAAACAAAAACAAAACAACCTAAACCAACATAGTAGTTTTATCCTTAAAAAACATAAAGTCCAAATGAGAGGAAAGAACTTTGTGCTATCAAATCCTTCAGCTCAACCAACACTTGAGCCCTGGCCAAGTAGCTCAGTTGTCTCAATACGCCAAGGTCGCAGGTTCAATCCCCAGTCAGGGTACATACAAGAAGCAACCAATGAATGCTTAAAAAGTGGAACAACAAATCAATCTTTCTCTTTGTCAATCTCTCTTTCTCCCTCCACCTTCCTCTCTCACTATAAAATCAATAAAATTAAAAAATAACACTTGAGCACTCACTGTGTATCAAGCATGCTCCTAAGTGCTGGGAATAGAAAGGTGAGGAAAAGTAGTTGCCTTCAAAGGGAGCTTCCATCTGGAGAGGAGAGAAATGTAGGGTGCAGCCCAGGTGTTTGCGATGATGAGAGGCTACCTCCGTGCCAGGCCCCTGAGTGGGTACTTGATGTGCACTGTCCACTGCATTTGAGCCTCATGGCTCCCCTGGGGAGCTATTATCAACCTCATTTTACAGAAGAGACTCAGGGAGGTTTGGTTGTTTGCCTTAGATCTCACAGTCCTCATGATTGGAGAAGCCAGGTTTTGGACACAGGTGCACTTCATCCCACCCCACAGCAGAGAGATTCCAAGGGCCCTGGTAGAACCAGCCAGCAGAGATCAACGTGGGGATGGGGAGGCGGGAGTAGTGAGGAACCTGAGCAAGAGGAGCTCAGGGTCAAGGTGAAGGTGCAACACCCCCAGTGCAGTTGAACGTGCTTGCCAAGTCTCCAGTCCAACACAGAGGCTGTTTCACAGAGGTCATTGTTTTAGTCCATTTGAGCTGCTATAACAAAATACCACAGACTGGGTGGCTTAAAAACAGAAATTTATTGCTCACAGTTCTGAAGGCTGGGGGACAGCCCTCTGCAGGTGGCAGACTCCTTGTCTTGTCCTCAGAGGGCAGGAAGAGTTCTGTGGGATTGTGCTGTCTGTGCAGGGTGCTTTTATAAGAGCACTACTCCCATTCATGAGGTTGCCCCGCATTCATGACCCAATCACCTTCTAAAGGCCCCACTACCAATACAATCACCTTGGGGGGTGGAATTTTGACACATGAATTGGGGGCGGGAGGGGTGGGCATAACATTCAGCCCAAGCAGTCGTTAATGCTGACACCTAAAGGATGAGAGGTGGATAAGCTGGGGAAGATATTCTGGTCCTGCAGAGCTGGTTAGCACAAGGCAGGGGAGGGGGGCCTGAGCATGGCATTGAGCCCTCAGTGCCCAGAGTTGTGACACCATAGGGGGGTGACAACATTTAACACGGGTGCACATCTGAGGGGGATAGCAGCTGTGGCAAGGCCTGGGTACCTTTGGGGGCCTGCAGACCTCAGCGACCTGAGCATCAGATACCACATGCAGAACTGGGCTAGAGAAGATGTCAGGTACCAGCTGGCAGCTGAGCAGGTTCAAGCTGAAGACTCTTGAAATAGTGGAAAGGTTGGTTTCCAAGGGCAACCGGAGTTTCTACCAATAAGCACAGGGCAGAGACTAAGAAAGGTAATTGGATTCAGATGATGTAGCAATGTTTTATGCAGATGAACTGAACTGAAGGTGCTGAGGATGTGACATTCAGGCCAGGTGGCCTGGGGCACACTTCACTCATTCACTCATGAACAAATACTGATTGAGTCCCCACTAATGCCCTGCTCTGTTTTAGATGTTGAGGATTTTGCAGTGAACTTGATAGACAAGGTCTCCATCCTCATGGAGCTTTATATCCTAGGTACAGTTTATTATCTGTCTAGATAATACACAAGTGAGTAAAAAGTATGTAAGACAATTTCAGAGAGTGTCAAGTATTTGAAGAAAATAGGAGAGGAGCACCGACTGTGATAGTGGTTGAGAGTCTAGTCTAGAGATAATAGTCAGGATGTGACATCTGAGCTGAGACCTGATTGCAAAGTTAGGGTTGGGCATGAGCTGGAGTGCAGAAAGCAGAGGGAACGGTAGTACAAAGGCTCTGAGGCAGGTGTGAGAATGGTTTTCTGCAACTTGGAATATATCTGTTTGAGGAAAGAGGAAAGTCAGTGCCATCAGTGGGGAAAGAAAGGTAAGGCATGAGGCTGAATGGGCCCAGATCCTATTGGCCCTTGCAGGCTCCAGGCGATAAATGCACATGTATTAGGGATATGGGGGAGTGACCTCCTCACTGCTTTAAGAGAGAGAGGCTCCTGGATCAGCTAGGAAGGGGCCAGGAAAAAACTGGTTTGGCCATAGTGAACTTCTACAAAGGGTGGTTGACTGACCAGGGTGCAGAGTCCTAATGGACCTAGAAAATTCAGGTTCATTACAGAGGGCATGGTAATTCAGATGCTGTAATGCAGAGCAGAAGATAGCTGTGGAAACCCATGAGGCAATGCCCAGCCAAGTCACCCCTGCCAGGTAGTGAGGCTTGGGGTCTGAGTAACAGAAAAATCTCTGGGGAAGGGTATGGTCTATAGGAGCAGAGCAATTTCAAGGCCTCTGTGAGTCTCACGACTTACTGGAGAATTGAAGGCAAAGCCCAGGTAACATCTAAGTGGATCTGTTGGCAGGCTGGAGGGGGGGCTGTAGGAGAGGGAAGGTTTGGGGGGAAGGTGGTGGTGGGAGAGCACAGATACCAAGCCAGATCTTAGGTAGAGCCCTAGCAATAGGGCTGACTGGGATGCCACCTGCCGGTGGGCTGAGGCTGCTGCTAGTCTCCGGGTCCTGCTCAGGGCCACTTCAAATGGAGGCCCAGAGGGAGTTCATAACAGCATTTGTAAAGCTGTTCTTATTATCTTAGTTTTGGTTGAGGCATGAATATAGTAGATGTTAAATTCCAAAGGGACCACTGTGCAGAAATTTCCAAGTAGTATCAAGAACAACTCTTAAATTCCTTAACCACCAGGAAAAAGAAAAGAGAACTTCTAGAGTGAGCTGCTCTCAAGTCCCATCCTTCCTAGAATTGGGGGTGGGGGGGTGGGGTCTGTGGCTGCTCCATGTTTCAAACCCAGGGAGACACTCTAAGGAGAATATTTAGAGAACTTGATAAGTGTTTCTTGAATAGAGAGACACTGGACTGGGGTCTGATTTCTGCCTAGAAGATCTAACAGGCTGGATAGAATGGGCCAGCTGCCTGCCCTGGAAGCAGGAATAATAAAGTGGCAGCTGCTTCAGGCGGAGTTAGTAGAGGGGGGTGTGTGTGTGTTTTCAGATGTGCAGAGAAAGAGAAAATAGGGAGGGTTTTTATTGTGGTGTCATTGCTATAGTTTGTTGTTTTGCAAGGAAACAGCAGGTGTTGGTGAAAACAGCGAAGTATAATCATTTCCCAAAGTGAATATATGTATTTTTTCTTATTATAAAAATAACATATGCTAACCCGAATTCAAACAGCTCACAAATAATGTTAGTATAGAATGAATTTCCGTCTTCTATTTCACATGCTGATCCTAAAGGCCTTTTCCATCTTAACAGTTTACTTTCTGGGCACATTCTGCTTGGTGACCAGCAGGTGGCAGCACACCACTGCTTTAGTGGGACCCAGAGTAGAGTGGATTTGAGAGGCAAGGCCCCGTCTAGCAGGGAGCTTTGCAAAATGGTTTTAATTTAAAACGATTTTTAAGTGTTCTAAAATGGTGTCAGGAAAACTTCCTCATGATTTTTTTTATATTTTAGAACTGATTAGTTCTAGCCACTGTGCCCTAGATTATTGCCCCTGCTCTCTGAGCTTTTGAGACCAAGGCAAAAAAAAAAGTTTATAAACAAAGGGAATTTTTTGGCTGGTGTAACTGAAAAGTCCAGAAGTTTGCTCTAGGGAGAGGGATATGTGCCTTAGATCTGGTTTGATCTGGTTTGACCCCATAATCAGAGCCTTGGGTCTGTTTTTCTGATGTTTTCTGCTGTCCACGGCCAGCTGTGTCCTAGGGCGGCTGTCCCTCATGTTCTGGCCTCATATCTGCACATTTCACCTCTGAATCCCCCGGAAAGGTTACCTTGGGTCTCAGCAGCCTGAAGGGAATCACTTGCCCATTCCTAAAGCAAACAGTGTGACCAGGGAGGTAGAGCTGGGCTCATTCCCTGCAGCCTAAGCTTTCTGCCTCGGGGGAGCAATCAAGTTTCTCCTGTAGTACAACGGGCTCTTTGGGAGTGCGGGGAATACCAGGGTGATTAAGAACAGTTAACATGGAGGGGTGTTTGTTGGCCACATGTGAACTGTCTGTGTGACACTGGTACCCTAGGTCTCCAGGAAATCTACTGCTCACCAAGGAACCAAGGAAAAGCATAGGACAACCCCGAGGGAGCTAACAGGACAAGCTCCTCCAGGCCTGCCCACCTCGATCTATTCTCCACCCAGCAGCCCTTCAGTGGCTTCTCCAAGTCGCACATTTGATTTGCATAGCTCCTCTGCTCAACATCCTATTGGTGGTTCCCATTCTCCAAGCTCAGGTCCTAACCACAGCACACCAGGCCCTGCCCACTCTGGCCCCGTTCCCCTCAGGCCTTGCCTGCTTCCACTGTGTTTGGAAGCAGACAGTTTAGCCCCTGCTTTTTCCTTCTCTTCACTCTGATGGGAGCTTCTTTCCATTCATCCCTGAGCTACTCCTTTTTCTCCTTCCAAAGTTAGCTTGAGCATCACCAACTGTTCCAAAGCACCCTCCTCAGTCGCCCCCCTGCTGTCCTGGTGCCCTCACCATCAGCGTCCACAGCACCCCATGAGCGCCAACAATACGGCTCCAACCACATCATGCTGCGATGACTTGCTCGCCATGTGCCTCCCTCTACTAAACTGTAGCATTCTTTTTTTTTTTAAAAAAAACATTTTATTTATTTATCTTTAGAGGGGAAGGGAAGGAGAGAGGGAGAGAAATAGCAATCTATGGTTGCCTCTCATGTGTTCCCTGCCGGGAACTGGCCTGCAACCCAGGCATGTGCCCCGACTGGGAATCAAACCGTGATCCTTTAGTTCACAGGCCCTCACTCAATCCACTGAGCCACACCAGCCAGGCTAAACTGTAACATTCTTGATGGCATGGGGCTGCAGTAGATGCTCAAGGAGTGTTTGTGGAATGGTTGGAATATACTATTAATCCCTCAACAGCACGGGGGTCTGTTTTCTGCACTGCATTTAGCCTCAGGAGGCAGATAGTGTCTTTTCTCCTCAGAAACAGAACTTCCTCAGTCAAATTTCTTTCTTCCCAGGAATCCCAGCCCACCCACTGGCCCAAGCGATCTTCTAGGGTTCCTTCCAGCCTAACAGTGTGCTTCACTAGACCTGACTTCACTAGAGGAGCGTTGGAGGAGCAGAAGACAGCTGGTCCTACTGATCTGAGATGACGGAGGATTTGAGCCTCCCTCTCTAGGGAGCCAGGTGGATGGTCAGGGGACAGCTGCAGTTTGGCTCTGAATGAATCATGCAAGGTACCTGTGGCCTGCCATCTCCCCATTTCCCCTCCCTGGGAAGAAATGTTCACTTTTCCAGAGACTTCTAATGTGTTTTCTTCCCAGCTTCCTAACTGGCCTGCCAGGGTGAGAAGGCCCCAGAGTTCTTTGAATGCGGGAAGTTAATCTAGGTGGGCCATTTGGAATGACATTGTTTTGACTGGTAAGGAGACAGCTCACATTTTTCAAGAGCTCATATTGTTAGCTAAGATTTATCAATTGCAAGGTATCATTTTAAATATAATACCTACTTATATAAATCATTCAATAGTCACATCTTGTGAGAGAGGCACCATTATAATTCCCATTTTATAGATAAAGGAACAGACATAGAAAGGTTAGGTCACAAAGCTTGTGTGAATAAGAGAAGCCAGAAGCTAACATCACTCCCTGCTCTATCCTAGGCTCCCCAGGCAAGTGGGCACATTTATCCCTGGCTTCCATGAGTTTAATGTCCTGTAGTGAAGACAGACATGTAAGTTACAGTATGATGAAACAAGTGCTGGGAGAGGGGTGAATAGGAAATGTGTGGGAACAGGATGGGAAATTCACCAAGACAGAAGGGTATTACAGATGGGAGGAGCTGTATGTGCTCAAGTCCAGAGTCATAAAGAAGGATACACTTCCTGGGGCACTGCACTGAGAGCCATGGCCCTGCTGGGTCTCCTGTGGGCACATAGGGTGGCACATCTTCCCAAACAGTCTAATCACCCCTGAGAGTCCCAGCCACTGGCTGAATACCCAGCTGGCCCTTTCCATAGAGATTCACGGGCGGGCGAGGAAAAGAATGGGTGAATTACCAAAGGTGTTTCATGACAGTGTGAGTCCTGCTTTCTGGGCCCTTTTAAAATGTATGTATGTTGTGGTTTTCTGATATTTTCCATATGTCACAAAATTTATGAGTCTGATCTCACAGAACAGCCAGAAAGGCAATTGGTGATATATGTGGACCGTCTGGCTCCTCTGAGAAAGGATTCAATTGTGTCTCTCACAGTGATTTCATACTAAATCTTAGGCTGGAACGAATAGAAAATGCAAATCTATCTTCTTTGTTTAAGGATCTTGCATTTTTTGATCATTTCAAAAACAATCATGCAGAGAAAAACCATATTTTCACAAATATATCTTGTTGGAAAGTGTAGATGCTTTGACAAATGAGAAAGCCGACCGAGTCACACGCTTCCTTGTCAACTCTTGCTTCCAGCTGGCAAGCATTTAAAATAATATTCCAGGAAGGTTTAACATTCCTGATTACATTGTTTGATTATTGCACTTTCTAGATAATGGTTTTTCAAAATTGTGTCTTGCAGCTAAAAATTAAATAGCGACTTCTGGGTATGCACAACATTCTTTAATAAAATGAGACCCAATATAATATCCTCAGAGGCTGAGCAGTAATATAGAAGAGATTTACTGTAGTCCAAATGATTGAGATCACTGATCCTATAGGATTCTTATTATTTTCTCAAGCTAAACTCCAGAGAATGCTGGGAATGGAGCCACCGCTCCATTCACAACAGCCAGGACGCTGGGTGGGCTTTTCTTTCCCATGTGGATATCTGAAGAATTCTCGGGTCTTTTGGCTGTGAGCTGGGAAAATGCCTCTTAAGAGAAAGCTGTGGACAAAGTTGTTGATTTGTGCCCACTGTAAAAATGTACTTCTGATTTTTAGGGCAGCAAAACTATTCTATTTGATACTATAATGGTGGACACATGCCATTATTCATTTGTCAAAACCTATAGAATGTGCCACATCAAGAGTCCACAGTAGTGCATGCTATGGACTTTGGGTGATGATGCTGGGTCATTTAGGTCCCACTGTAACAAATGCATCACTCTAGTGGGGGAGGCTGATAATGGGGAGTCTATGTATGTGTGGGGGTAGGGGGCATAGGGGGACTGTCCATACTTTCTGCCTAATTTTTCTGTGACCCTAACTGGGCTTTTAAACATGTACCCTGGGCCGCTCCACACACCACTCAGCCCTTCCCCATCAACACAGGTGGCATGGCCCTGCCAGCACTCCTTTCTCCACCTGCTCCTTCCTGCCCCGCTACACTTTCTGCCAGCTCCGAACTCCTGACTTTGTCTCTTGTGTGTCCCTCAGAATCTAGAGGTTCAGTCAATATTTGTAGAGAATCTGATATGTGCCAGGTACCAGCTCACACGGCTTCAGGCTTGGCTCAGACCCAGCCTTAAAAACAGAGTCTACCTCGAGCAGACCCCAGCTAACTTGAAGTGCAATATTAGAGTTGATGGGCTCTTCCATCTGAAATATTTATTTAATAAGAAAAATTATTTACAAATGTGCTAGAGAGCAGTGAACTGGCTGGATTCCCAGAGAAAAAAATGTGTCCTGGGTGGTAGGTGCATCCTGTGTTCATGCATCAGAACGAAGAGGACAGATGTGCCTGAGGATGAAACCCATGATGTACTGGCAGCGTCTTACTCACTGGGCTCTCCAGCTTCCCACAGCCAGGCCAGGCTAGGTTAGGTGCGGCAGCAGACAACTGCGAAATCTCAGCAGCATAACACAAGGAAAGCTCTTCTTCATTCCTATAAAGTCCAGTGTGAATGTCACTGGTTGGGCGACTCTAAGTCATGAGTTCAGGGTTTGTGCATGGCTCTGACGTATGAGTCCTTTGCTGCAGGCATGGAGATGGCAAAGCAAGGGACCATGGAAGATCTTGCTGGGCATTTTAGGGGCCAGGCCCTGAAATGCATACACACCTATGGGTCCGAGTGAGCACCAACAGTCTCTGCCACACACAGTAGGGAGCCACTTCCACTGGGGATAATTTTAAAACTAAAACGTCATTTTCAATTCGTTCTGGAATTTTCCTATTCCATCTACCAGGCTATTTTTCTTATATATCCATAGTCATTAAGCCAGAGACTTTAAAAAAAATTCTCACTCAAGGATATGTTTATTAATTTTAGACAGGAAGAGAGAGGGACAGAGAGAGAGAGAGAAAGAAACATTGATGTGAGAAACATCAGTTGGTTGCCTCCCATACATGCCCTGACTGGGCATCAATCTTGCAACCTTCGCTGTGCGGGGTGATGCTCCAGCCAACTGAGCCACCTGACCAGGGCTAAACCAGAGACCTCATAGCAAAGGTGTTCCGGTTTGCCCATCTTCTTCCCAGGAATACTCTATGTATGAGGACAGGGTGAAAAATGGAGGACAGCCTCTCTGCTGGTCAAGACATAAATCTAATAACCCAAGAAATTCAACAACATATGCAGCAAAAACTCTGTAAAGGTAAGTGTTAGAAAGACAAATCCACCCTATGTTTCCTGGGTACCCATAAATAAGCCCAGAATATGCAGCATATCCTGAATTGCAGGTAAATCCTAACTTTTAAAAACATCCTTCCCATTTTAACTGGAAATATATGGTTAGATCTAAAGCATTTGATAGTTTTCTGATCATTATTGGCAAATATTGCCACTGAAAATCCATTCTACTAAGTTGTCCTAGACAAAGTTCTAAGAATGAACCCTATGAAGCTAAGAGAAAATGCAAAATTTTCCCTTTGTTACTTTAGAGGATCTCTGAACAGTTTCAAAATAAAGACGACAGAAGGAGAAGTGTCAGTGCATGTTTCCACACACGTGCATTCTGATACCTGCCCAAATCGAAAATACGCTGTGATGATAGTGCCTTTATTTGTGCACTTGCGACTTCAGTATGCTACTCTCCCACCTCACCCCACTTCTCTAAGAACCAGGCTATCAGATTGCCCTTCAAGAGCTGAACACTACGGTCAACATCAGGGGGAAGCAAAGTCACTTGAAGGAGATCTCCACTAGCAACGCAGCGAGCGTGTAACATGTCTAAAGGAAGAAACCTCCCCTCGCAGAGCAGCTAGTCAGCCCTGGAAGCCTGGAAACAGGGGAGAACCTGGACACGTGCTGATGGCATAAGCCAAGGGTCTTGAGGACAAAGGAATTGGGACTAGATCCCAAAGTGATGAAACTGGTGCATTTGCTTCTCTCTCCTCTCCCTCTATCTTTCTGCCCCCTGTCTCCTCCCCCTCTCTTTTACTTATTTCAACTATTTTTAGGGCCCCTCTTCGCCATTTTCCCCAGTCAGACAATACTGTATTACCTTGTTTCTTTAAAAAAAAGCAAAACAAAACAAACAAACAAACAAAAAACCCAAACCAAGCTTTTCAAACGCAATAGGAAGCCATGGAAAGGAATCTTACCCTATAGAGGTCATGGTTCTGGAACATAATCACTGATTCTTAAGTTAATTATAAATGTTAATCATACATGCTCAACTCTAAGATGAAGAGTTTTCCTAAACAATTATCCCATGGGAAAGAGGAAATGGCCTTATATTTCATATCTTAAAAAGGCTCTTGGGAGGCTGCTCTTTCGATTTCTTTATTATGAATAGCAAAGCGCTATTTGGGGAAGATTCACACAGTTTAAAGGGGATCTAACTCAACAATCTGAGCCACTAGACCCCGCTGGCAAACATTTCTGTAATGTGGAGATAAATGCAGGGGGTCGAGACCAGTTGAATTCTAAACTTGAAGCTTCACTTGCCAGATGGAAGCATCAGTCCATATCAGCTTGATTTCACTGACTATTCATGCCATCTAACACTCTGGCTCTGATTCCATAATCCTCTTTCTGCTCTACAAGCGATCCTCTGGTCATGACGTACAGCCCGCCTGCAGGGAAAGAATGTGCTCATCTGTAGACTTTTGAGCATTGTGGTCCCTCTGACAGTTACTTGTCATTGCCAATTAGTGCCCTGGCATATTGCTTTTACCCTTCAGTCTCACCACTTGGCTGATGAGTCTCTACCACCAAAAGTGGGCCTGCTTATAGCGGGTTATTAAAGTGTGGAATATGCAGGGATGCAGTCCAGACCAGCCCATGGGCAACCACACAGGTAGTGATGACCGCAAGTCAAGGCTTCCCAGCAGACGGACTGCAGATCTTGCTTGTCAAGAAAACTTTTTCATCTGTTGGGTGGGTGAAAGCTCATCTTTCCTACTGTCATATGATGGATATTTTCCATTCCTAATGGCAAGCTTTCAATCCTCATCTTGCACAGCTCTAGGTTGCTTCCCTTTTGTGCGCCAAGAATAAATTTTGCAAGTAGCACCCGCAATTTCTATGTTACTGGCAACTCTGGAAGCATCGAACTTATTTGTTTTTATTAGCAATTCCCGAACAAGAAATCACAGCACTCCCAACATGAAGCATGTATAAGAGCTGAGCTGATACAAGCTGTGTCCTCAAAATCTGAAAACAAAGGCTGGGGCCAAGAAAGCTGGCAACCCATATTTTCTCCCTCTCGGCATGAAGCTCCCTCCCCAAGCTCCTCGGGCATCTGTTTCTTGTCAGGCTCTTGTGTACACGTACATGCACACATGGGTACCCACTGAAATAAAGCTTAGCCATCTACTTCTTTGTCATCTCTATTCTATGCACGTTAAGTTAGCTTTCTCTAAGCAAGGGAGGCTAGTTTAGAACATGAGTTTTAAATAAAAACTGAGCACATCAGGAAACACTGCCTACATAAGAACTGGGGAAATGAGAAAGCTCCTCTGGCAGTTTTTAGTACAGGGAAGCAGAGGTCTGATCATCTGTAATAAATTCACTGAGTGGATAATTCTGAGGGGACTGCTTCTAACTTTCTAGAACATACTCACATGGTGTTTGGGAGCGTGTTCTTCTCTTTCATAACTATTGCTGTGGTTGAAATTAATTAATTATGCAATTACTGGCTTCATGGCTACATTCCTGCAACATTTCAAGTTCCAAAAAACTGCAGGGACTGTGTCTGGCTTTTCTCCCCCTCTGAAAACTCAGCCTCTACTACAGTGACTTGCACATGGAAGATGCTTAGTAAGTATTAGATGAATGGGTAATACACCATCCGGGGGACCATGACCTTCACCTTTGAACCACAGAAGCCTAGCAGAGGACCTGGCATAGTGGGAAGTCAGAATTAGCTGAGGAAAGTAGGAAGAAGACTCATCTCCATTTCATGAACTCGGTGCAATGGAACTTGAGGTTTCCTGATGGATATCATCAAGGGAAAATTCCCTTCTGTTAGCAAAGGATATGAAAAATAAACAGAATGCCATCTAATTTAATTTGAGCTGCAAAGAAAGTGACTAACGAGGCCTTTCTGTATTTGGGAAGGAGGAGGACACTGTAAGTGCTGCACAGATGGGGGTTTGGTTACTTTGGTGACTTACAATCTTGTGAGAATAATCTTTTTCTAATAAGGACAATTACTTAGATTTATTACTCCTTTGTGGTCTTGTTAAAGATCTAGGGAGGATTTTATTGAAATGAAAAGAACAATAGGAGCTTTTTAACAGGGAGCAATATTTAATTAAAACTTGAGCATCAGATTGGTGCCTCTGTAGTTGTGTAGAAAAACTGGGTTAAAAAAAAGAAAAAAAGTATAAATAAACAATGACACCTACTTTATGTACTTTTAAGGGGAAAAAAAGACCATTTTGAATGAAAAGCCTCAAAAGGGTATGTGTATTCCAGTTACACAAAACATCCCTTTTTTGAAGGTGGCCTTTCAGAATCAGGTCCTCCTGCCTGATTAAACGAACTGTCCCTTAGAGGGAGCTGATGGGCTTGATCACCAGCGGCGGTGCCCAATCCGGTGGCAGAGCTGGGGTGGCCGATGGGAATCACTGCAATAATACGCAGTGGCATTTACAAAGTACTTTATAACGTTGCCAGCGAGGAGCTGGGGCCAGGGTGCTCGCAGGGAAACGCATTGTCCCACGGAGTCCGGCCCCACAAGGACAAGTTCAGGTTCTTCCTGCTCGAGAATAACAGTAAGAGCTGTTTGGAAACTGCACAAACTCTGACCCCGCGGAAATGTCATTAAGGAGAACTGGTATTCTATTAACCCGCAAACAAAACTATAGAATGAAACAAAACTAGTGCGATGACCCCTCGGAGGAGCGCCCTGAGCAGCCGACGGCTCACACTGCAGCCGACAGACAGCTTCTCGGCCGTCGGATGCAGCCGGTGTTTCCGTGTTGGGTGGTGCATGTCAGTGTGGCTGTCTGCTGTTTGAAGCATTATTCTGCTCTAAATAAATGCCCTCCAGCAGTCATTTAGATACATTTTGGATGACAATGACACATGGGAACTCATGTCCTCTAACCTAAGCCAGAAGTATTTCCACATTAAATTATATTATTGCCAACAATGATGGAGGGAGCACAGGGTGGGGCGGGGGGGAGGGGTTCTTTCTTGGCCATGGGGTATGTTCTGATTTTATGTCGCCCTGGTGGTCAACAAATGTCACACCAAGAACAGATGAGCACTAAATGAATCTCTTCTTGTGATGATTATAACAAGACTGTAAAATGGAAAACAGTAAATATAACTCATCCTTATTAAGACTCGCTGGTATTTATTTCCAGCTCGAGCTCCTAACAAGAGAGTAAACAATACTTGGTCTCTTGTGATTGCTAATTAAAATGCAATAAATTATGGAATCAATTTAAATTCTAGATCAGCTCTACAGTGGGTTCAACAACCTCCTAAATTTTATTTTCCTCTTGGGGCCTCTTTTCCTGAACCTTGAGGTGTGGGGTCTGTGTGTCCAAGGCCCCTCTTTTGTTTGATTTTTAATTGCTCTGGTGGCTGTTTTCAGGGAAATATGGTTAATAACAGGACAAATTCTAGGATCTTGGCATGTGTTTTCTCTGCCTCTGAGTTCCTGCCCTGTATTTTTGGCTTGTTGTTTGGGGTTGCTGCCCAAAGACATTCAGGGGCAGTGGCCTTGGCAAGGTATCTGGCACAACAAAACAGCTCAGGTTCCCCGCGGTCCTGCCTGGGCCCTGCAAGAACAATGGGGTCTAGGCAGTAAGTGTCCTTTATGCACCCAACGCATGAAGACAAAGTGCTTGCCAGCAAGGCCCAGCAGGAGAGGAGGCTGGTGCCTCGTGAGAGAGGAGTGTATAGATACAGGTATAGATATGTAGATAGAGTTATAGGTATAGTACAGTTACTTAGATGTATCCTAAACCAGAAGTATTTCCACATTAAAATTATATTATTGGAAACAATGGAGTAAGGATATAGATATATACCTATATTTATATCTTTATACATATCTGCATCTATATCTATATGGATATAGATGTATATATAGTGTCTGTTTTGAGGGTACATTGAATCTAGTAGATTCTGCGGGAGAGAAAATATTACAAGGAAGACTCCCTGTGGGAGAAGCAGGTTGCTCTGACTGGTGTGGCAGGGGCTCTCTCAAACTGTCAGGGAGAAGACAGGAGCAACTGGCCCCAGACGCCAGGTGGGGCTGCGCACATGCGAGCCTGGAGGCCTTGCTGCCCGCTCCGGTTTGCACTGGTGAGGGGCAGGGGAAGTGTGCTCTGGGCAGAACACAATTCAACTAGCATTGCCCTCTGAGTGGAGCCCCAAACAGTGCCAGGCAATAGGACAATTTATTTCAGCACAGATACACACCCCGAGTCTGCTCTTTCCTGTTGTGGAATATGCCTAGTTCTTTTCTGCCTCCTTCAGAAAAACAACAGTTTTATCCCTTGCTACCTGAGAAGCAAGCTTGGTATGATAACAGACAAGCCACTCTTTCAGCTGTTACTCAGGAGCATGAACTTCTATCCCATTTGAATGTGCTAAGTGCTACCCATCCAGTCAGGAGTTAGTAAACTTTTGTTGCTTATTTGAGAGGCAAAGGGCATTTCACCTTATACACGGGCCAACTGGTCTCTTCAAAAGTCATCAGGATGTAGGGACATAAATATGGACTTTGCAGTAAGATAGGGTTGGGTTCAAACCTCTGTTTTATCTTGTATTAACCACATTATTCTTCATCACGTTATTTCACCTTGTGTGTGAAATGGGGTTAACGATGCCTACGCACTGGGGGCTGTCATAGCGTTTAAGCAAGCTCTTGTATACAAAGTGCCTGCAACATTTAGTACACAATAAATGTTAATTAAAACAATTTAAGCTCTGTTTTAATCTACTTTGTTAACTATATTTTATATACATTTTCATTTTACATATTAAAAAACCTCTAAGTATAACCTGCTCCTTTGCCTATTACCCAGGTTATTTTCTTAAAGGAGTAGCATGATAAGATACTTCAAACAGCAAGTGATGATTTTTCTTTTCTGGGAGAACACACATACACACACACACACACACACACACACACAGCACACATGCATACTCATGCAGAAGCAGATGGGTGACTTTCCAAAGTGCTTCAAGCTTTGAATTGTTGTCATACTTAAGAAGGGGACCTGTTTAATGTGAGAAAACACTGAAGCAGTTAATGCACATTGCATCATGGGAGATGTATTTTCACCCTGATCTTTAGAAGTTTGTTCTGAAGAGCCCAGGAGAAGCAGGGTGCAGGCCCAATTGCTTGCCTGCCAGGGAGGATGATCAAATTCTGTGTGCTTGTGTTGGAAAAAAATGTGAAAACCAGAACTCAGCAATCACTTGCTTTAATCCAACTTGGTGGTAACTGTTAAAGAACATTTAATGGTGATTAGTTTTATTTTGCCCTGGGATCTTTGTCCGGAAACCCATTGGCACAGCTGCAAAAAATAACTAGAAAAGGTTGCATCTTTAGAAAGAATAACCAGGCCATGAGAGGGGTTTCTCCTCTCTCTCCTTCAAATCACCCTTGTAGTTTCGATTTGACAGTGACTGTGCAATGAGCCTTTTCTGTTTGTGCTCATTCTTGGGTTGGCAGTAAATCAAACACCATCGTTCCATTTCTCTCTTCTGCCAGGTGACTCTTTTTGCATTTGGTGCTGCTCAAAAACAGATGGGGTCCTGGAGAGCCAGTGCCAAGCTGGAGGTGAGGAACAGGCACCCAGACAAATCCCAAGCTAGAGAAATGCTGTGGGCAGACCACTGTCCCCAGACAGAATGACCTCACAATTTTCTGTTGGAAAATGAATACTTCCAAGGGACAGAAGGCTACCAATCTTATAGTTAAAGGAGGAATTATTGAAGAGAGAGAGAGACAGAACTCATGGACACAACCGCAGAGTGGTAATTGTGGGGGTGGGGGCAGGGAGGCTGTGGGCAGAGATACAAGAGGTTACGGGGTGATAAATGGTGATGGGAAACATAAAATCAAATCAGCTAAAAATTCAAAATAAGGAATGTGAAACACTGGATTTTTAAAATCTTGGTGACTATATGCTTTTATTTTTATTTCATTTTGTTTTATTAGATTTATTGGGGTGACACTGGTTAATGAGATTATATGTTTCAAGTGTCAATTCTACATCATCTGCATATTGCATTGCGTGCTCACCACCCAAAGTCAGGTCTCCTCCCACTATCATGTATTTGACCCCCTTTACCCCTTCAGTCTCCTCCCACCCTCTTTCCCCTCTGGTACCACCATATGAAAACACTTGCTTTTAAAAGTCCGGCTTCATTTATGGTTAGTTAAAGGGTGGCTATAAGGGAAAAGAGATAGAAATAAAGACGTTGGGGAAATGTGATGGTTTATGGAAGATGAGCCCCTCCCGGCGCACACTGGGCAATCCCTGAAGTCCCAAACAATCTCTACTTTCAGGAACTTGAAAAAGGCTGAGCACAGTGTCTGCTCAAGGAAGGACCCACCCTAAGCATTGGCATTTCTAAAGCAGCGCAAAAGAGGGACCCCAGCTCGGGATAGAGCCTATGGGGAGCCCGCTGTTAATCTGGCCAGCAGAGAAAGAACCCCAACAGGAGGCTGACCTGCAATGAAGCAAACCGTCACAGCCTCACAGCGGAGAGCCAAGGCTGCAAGGAGAGGGCAGAGGGGAGCTGGGGAGCCTGGTGGGGGAAGTTCTCTGGTACGCCCCTTCTGGCGCGCAGGCGCACCTTCACAGCCACACTGTCACCCAGGGCATCTCATGTCATTTTCCCCTGTTTATGTCTTTCTCTGAGCTCAAAGATCAGTCCTTATCCCTTGACACTTTGTGCACATACAATTCAGTATATCACATTTTCTGACCACATTTCCCACCTCTGCTTTTCTTCTGAAACTCTTCCCCTGTGCTGTCTGGAATACACCATCAGTCATCAGTAAAGTCCCTGCATCCTCCACCTCCTCTCTGAGCACTCCTCTCTTCTTGTTGAAACTTGTCTTTCTGAGGACAGTGCATCTCCTCCTATTTTGGTAGTGCCCCCACGACCCATTCATTGGTCCATTCCCCCTTTCACTGTCCCTCAACCCCCTCATATCCTCTTTTCCCAACTTAAGTTCATGGTCAATCATTATAATTACTTCTAAATTTACATATCAAGTCCGGACTTCTGAGCTAGTATCATATACCCAGTTGACATCCACCTGAAATCTCCACATGGATGTCTAACGGGCTTCTCAAACTCTGGTCCAAAATCAAGCTTCTGGTCTTTCCCATCTGATCCTCCTGCAGTCTCCTCTGTGTTAGTACGTGGTGGCCCTTTCTTGTAATTGCTCCGGTCAAAACACTTGTTGCATCTTAAGAACTCCTTCCACCCCTCAATATTGCAATTTATTGAGATATAATTGCAATGTAACGTTGTGTATGTTTAAGGTTGTACAGCATGATGTTTGATACGGGTATATATTGTGAAATGATTGCCATGATAAGGTGAGTTAACATATCCATCATCTCACATAGTTACCATTTTTGTGTGTGTGGTGAGAACTTTTAATATTTACTCTGTTAGCAACTTTGAAGTGCACAATAAACATGCTGTTGCTAACATAGCCACCGGGCTGTACATCAGATCCTGGGGTTGAATCCACCATACAGCTGAAGTGTGTACCTTGACCGCCTCCACCACTTCCCCCACTCCCCAGCACCCAGCAACCACCAGCCTACTCTCTGTGTCTACGAGTTGGTTTTTTTGCTGTTGTTCTTTAATGAGATCATTAGTATTTGAATTTGTCTGACCTATTTCACTTAGCATAAGGTCCTCAGGTTCCATCCATGTTTTTGCAAATGGCAGGATTTCTACCTTTCTTGTGACTGAATAAACTTCCATCTTTTATCCTCTCATCTGTCCATGGATGGACACTTAGGTTTTTGTCGTGTCTCGGCTGTTGTGAATCCTGCTGCAGCGCACACGGGAGTGCAGACACCTCTTCAAGACAATGAGTTCATTTCCTTCACATAAACACTCAGACGCAGGATTGTTGGATCATATGGGAGGTCTATTTTTAATTTCCTGAGGAAACTCCATATTGTTTTCTATAGTGACTGTATCAACTTATATCACCATCAATACACCGATAGTACACAATGGTTTGTTTTTCTCAACATCCTCATCTACATTCATCTCTTGCCTTCTTGATGATAGTTATATTCTAATGGGTGTGAGATGATATTTCACTGTGGTTTTTGATTTGCCTTTCCGTGAAGATTAGTGATGTTGAGCACCTTTTCACGTGCCGGTTGGCCATTTGTAGGTCATCTTTGGAAAAATGTCTAGTGAAGTTCTTTAGGTCCTTTCTTTCTCTTATATCCCATAGTCTGTCAATAAATCCTGTTGGCTCTACCTTAAAAATCTATCTTTAGTTTGACAATTTTTCACCATCACATTCTGGTCCAGGTCACCATCACCTCTTACCTGGACTCTGCAGTAGCCTCCAAATTATTCTCTCTTGCTCTCCTTCAGCCCATTCCCCGTGCAGCAGCCAGGGTGACACTGCTAAAACTAAGACAGGCCAGGTCGCCCTCAGCTTGAAACCCTCCTATGACATCACACAGAAAAAGCCAAGTCCCATCTAAGCCCTGCAAGGCCTACCTGGTCGGTTTTCTAGCTCGGTCTCTGGCCTTATCTCCTGCTCTTCCTCCTGTACTCTGCTCCAGCCACAGCAGCCTTTAAGTTCTTCCATTTGGCGCCAGGAATGAGCTTCTACCCCAGGGTTTTGCCCTCGCCCTTCCTTCCTACGTTCAGACCTTCTCAAAAAGGCCCTGCTCTGGCTAGCCCACCTAAACCCCATCCCAGACTCCTCCATTCCCTTTTCCCTCTTTCCCCCTTTATCACTGCCTAACATACCAATATTTTACGTACTATGTTTGCTTTATTTTTATCCTACTTGTTGTCTGTCTTCTTCCACTCCAAGAAGGCATGGATTTTCATCTCTTCTGTTTACTGCCAAGTCCCCATTGCCCCAAACAGTGCTTGGCCCACAGTTGTTTGATAAATGGGTGAACACTGAAGGCTCTGGGAGTGGATCAGTGGCGAGAGCACAGAGGAAGGAGGTGGGATTGGAATGCAGATGAGATGGAACTGGGCTTTGGAGGAAGAGAAGACGTGGGAGGAAAATAAGCTCCTTGAGAACAGGACCTGCCTCATTGTCATCACGACACGCTCAGCATTTGGCACACAGCCAGACGCCCAGAAGCTCCTCAGAAATACAGGGTCCGGGCACAAGTAACACCCCCCATATTTTATTTTATTATTATTCAGTTACAGTTGTCCCAGTTTTTCCCCTCTTGTTCCCACACTATTGTCCGTGTCCATGGGTCCTCTGTACAGGCTCATTGATTAGACCCTTCTAACGCCCCTTTGTGATTACAAAAATCATAAGCATGTAATTCTGTAACATAACAATACCACACTCAAGCATACTATATGACATTTTAGGTGAAATGTGCAAATTAAGACTATAAATTATTACACCCATATTATTACCCTACCAGCCACACTCAAGCAGGTGTTACTTCTGCCTGACCATTGGCAAAACCTGAGAAAGGGCTGAGGCAAAACCAAATCAACTTGTTGATTTCTATAACCTCAGATTACCCCAAAGTCTGTCAACAGGCTGTCCCCTTGCCAGGTCACTTTTTTCTTTACTATTTAAACGAAAGCATGGCAAGTCTTGTGGGCCAAATGTTCTTGTGGGAAGTCTAGTGACCTCCCCACAGGATCTCAGGAGATCCCGGAGGCTTATGCTCTCTGGTTGCCACTCGCTAACTCCCCAGGCCAGCTCCATCCATTAGATGTGTGTCAGAACCGTCTGGGGCTGCTCTCTTCTCTCATCTGTGGAGACCACAACCCTCCTGAATCCCAATAATACAGTAATGTATGCAGCAGGCTCCTCCTAAATTTAGTAGTTATACAACAAAATAACACATCAAATAATCAATTTAAAAATTGTCCTTTGGCCCCCAGGGGCCCCTGGGCTTCTCACTGCCCCACATCTCTCCTCAGGTGGCACACAGATGTGGGCAGGACAAGCCTGGCCCCCAGCGACAGCTCACGTCTTTGGGTCTGTCAGCGAGTTCCCTGAACCACCTGCACCTGCAGTGTTGGGGCCCTGAGCCCAGGTCTCAGGAAGTTGGTTTCCATTTCAATTAACTATGTGTGATTTAGATTTTAGAGACATGGCTTGGAATTATTTCAATTAAATGTTTTATTAACACAATTTCTGGCCTGCAAACAGTTATAAAATTGCTTTCTTCTCAACCTAAGTATGTTGTGAGAAATTAAAAATAATGTAAATGAGCCCTGGCTGGTGTGGCTCAGTGGACTGAGTGCCCGCCTGCAAACTGCAAGGGTGGACGGTTCAATTCCCAGTCAGGGCACATGCCTGGGTTGCGAGCCAGGTTCCCAGTGGGGGGCTTGTGAGAAGCAACTACACATTGATGTTTCTCTCCCTCTCTTTCTCCCTCCCTACCCCTCTCTCTAAAAATAAATAAATAAATAAATTTTTTTTAAAAAGAACAATGTAAATGAGTCTCACTTTACCACAGAGCTAATAATTCAGACCACAAACCCCACTCAAACCCTAAATTAATCAGCCACTGCGATTTAGCAGGAAACAAGGGCAGGCACTGCTGGGGTGGGGTGCTCCAGGTATTTGCATTTCTTAGGCAATGTGTGAGAGGGCATTAAGCCTACAAAAAATATGCCTTACCTCTCACCTCGGTGATATTCTTTTCGGGCATCAAGTTGTACATAATCACTTGCTCCTAACAGCAGGCTTTAGCTGAGTGGAACTTGTTGGCCTCCCAGCCTGCCTCAGGTAGCTCATTAGCCCACGGAGCAGCACATGTGTGCAGCTGGCTGCCTGCAAATCCACAACACCCACCCTACTTTGGATTACCTAAGGCAGCGGTTCTCAGAGTATGGTTCCTCAGACCAGCAACATCAGCATCAGCATCAGCTTCACCTGGGAACTGGTCAGACATGGAAATTGTCGACTCTCTCCTGAAGCGGAAACTCTGGGAGTGGGGCTCAGGAACCTGTGTTTTTACAAGCCCTTCAGGTGATGCCGATGCACTCTCAAGTCTGAGAACCACCCACTTGAGTGCCCCCAGGTCTTCCTGAAGTTAACATTGGAAGAAGTTAACATGCAAACGTCAGGCCTCCAAATCAGGTGAAATCTGCTCAGTCAGTTCCAAGTAATAAAAAATAAACAAGTGTATTTATGTAGCTAGATAAACAAAAAAATGCACAGAGAGGGCGCTGAATGGTACTGCTTTAAATTATGAGGCACAGCATGGTCTGTCCACATCTTCTGGGGTGAGGTGCTGGCCAGGTTAGCCCTCCAGTGGCCAGGAGCAGACACACAGTGAGTACGGAAGGCCCCCAGGCAGTCTCACTGTTGATGGCGAGAATGGCACCAAGTGTTAGGTCGGTGGAGTCAGACCGGACCTCGGCTCAGCAACCTTGGTACTTGAGTTCTGGCTAAGAAATAATTCAGAACCAAGACTCAAACCACAAGAGAAAGTTTATTTAGAAAGTCACAGAGGTGGAAGAGGTGAGCTGTAGAGGAAATGGGCTCAGGAAACAAGATACAGAGACAGAAGAAGGGCCCTTGAAACTTAGGAGAGAGAGAGGCAAGGAGGACATGTGGGATGGGGGAGGGAGGAGCAGGGAAGACATGTGGGCATGCTCCGTGGAGTGCATGGTGAGTGTTTTGAAGGTTTAGTGGGAAATTCTGGACAGATGAATAGTGTAGCCACTCCTTGCGTTTCACCTCATGCACTCAAATGGTGAGGCGGGCAGTCCTGAGCAGTTCTGAGGTTCAGGCAGCCAGCACCCTCCCAGGAATCCACTTGCAACTAGAAAATTTAACCAAAGCAAAGCCAATGTACCCACTTTGTTATTACTCTTATTGTTTTAATAAGTGTCTTCAGCAAACTCACCAATCTTATCATCCTGAATAAAAAAGAATCTAATTCCTTTCCCCTGATAACAAGGTAATAACTTAGGAAAATAATGCCTTACAATACACAGAATGATGCAATGATAGGCCACTCTCGAACTGGTGGTTAATTAGTACTTGAGTCTCCTGCCTGTTCCTAACATGCTTATTAGTTTTGCCCTTGCAAGGTGGGGTTGTGGAATTCCACAGGAAACATCAGAGAAGTCAATGCCATTCCTATTCTGAGGCTGGAAGAAACATTAATTATTCCTTTGAATCCTATTGGGTGAAGTGGGAGTTTTTTCTTCCCTTCCCCAAACACAACAGGAGAATTATTTCCTAATAAAACTTCCACTAGGCCAGGCAGTGTTGATGGAACATAATTTTTAATATGCAGCGGCCTGGAATCTGACAGATATTGGCAGAGCGGGCGCCCCTGTTTTAAAAAGCTGAATGTGGCTGACAGCAATCTCCCGGCTTCCTTATGTCTGAAATAGTCAGCGCAAGGTTAGACAAACACATTCCCACCGGCACAAAACAGCAACCTTCCAAAATGTATGTCAGTGGCGTATTTACAGCCAAATCCAGAAGGAGCTTGTACTTCTTATGCTGCTCCCATTAATGAGACAAATGTCAGCTTCCATAAGCTATTTTTTTGTTCCTTCTTATCAAATCTTTCAAAAAATTGATAACTAGTCTTTATAGATTGTGAAAGTCAGATATAACTCTGAATGTATTACTTTACTGGACCCCTTGGGGTAAACTTATCACCTGGAAACCATTTTACATGGACGATTTGACTTTCATGTGGAGTGTCATAATGCACCCTAGATGGAAATCGAAAATAAAATATCTGAACTACAACCTTCCTCTTGGTGGAATTTATGATTCCCTCAGCACAATAATTTTGAAAATTGTATCCCTTAAGCTACAAGACTTGATATATTATTAACTGCTTGAATTGAAGAAGCTTTCCAACAGGCTTACGTGCTATCTAGAGGAACGGATTAATTTCTATGGAACTACAAGCTTATCTCAAATTGTTTTTCAGCAATCTAAACTACCAGCTTCATCTTCTTTCTAGGACAGAACAGAGTGTCCATTCCATCTCTGGCAGCTCCGGGATGCGCTGCTTTTAGCAAAGCTCCTCCAGAAGACGCTGGCCATTGATCCACTAGAGAATTGGTTGTGTTCAGTGAATCACACCCCAGAGAGACTGGCATCCACTTGGGGCTCTTATTTCTCAATTTCTTGTAGCATCTTCTGGTTTTAATCCTACTCTGGCTGAACTGAACTGTGAGTAGAGAGCAGCTGGTGGGAGCGAGTCTGGAGGGTATTGTTTTCAGGAACTTAGAGAACAGCTCCCCGCCCCTGAAACTCGAAGGGGCTTCTTGCTGCCCAAGGGAAACTGTTCAACTGCCGTCGGCTGTTTTCACAACCCCTCTGCCCTCATCACAGACACTGGGCCTGGGGAATCAGCAATGACTGTTTGTGTAAGAACCACCAGCCTGTCCACATGCGGAGAGGGCCAGAGATCGTTCGGTGGGGCTCGTTCTAAGAAGACGCTTTTCCCTTTGATCCATGTCAAAATTGAGCTGGGAATATATTAATTAAATGTTTTGCAGTCAATTCTGTATACAGCACAGATATTGTTAGCCATCCTGATATAGGGGGAGCTTCCATAAACCCCATTTCCAAGGACCCAAAAGCTCAGTGCTTGAGAGCACGCTGCAGCAGAGCCCAAAGTGCCCTGGGACCCCGGCGCTGGGAAGACGTGGGATGTGTGGGTTTGGCCACTCCACGGAAAAACTTGAAATTCCCTGGAATGTTACAGCCCGTGCGTGAAACAAATAGAGGTTTTCCCCGATTTGACAACAGCCCTAGAACTTTACATGATCATACCAATAGCAGTTGTGGAGATGAAATAAGTTTCTTGAAACTATCATTAACAAAAACCAAATTTTTGTCAACCCCATTAGAGGACAGACTGAAGAGACGGTCAATTGTAGAAGGTGTTACAGAAGTGCGTAGCCAGTTCATTAAAGCTTGTTAGGTGGGTGGCTTTTGTGAGGCTTGTAATTGCTCGTGGTTTTAAAAAATTTATAATTTAATTGACGTGGATAGCTGGGGAGGTCTCTCTCCCCAGGCTCTGTCCAGGTAGCGTAGGGCTCTGCCCTGTGATGTAGTCCCTCTCCACAATGTTGGAGAGAAAGCCAAGCCTTGAGTCTGCACCTGCATATTCCTACAGCTTCTCAGAGTCTTTTGGACAATGACTGAGGAGACAAACCATGCAGGAAACATCTCTAGAACAGCAGTTTCAGCTGGTGTTGTTTTTAAAATATTCAGAGCCTGGCTTTAGGCACAGGCCTTTTCTCCCTTAAGATTGTCTAATTTTAGCCCTGGTTGGTGTGGCTCAGTGGACTGAGTGCTGGCCTGAGAACCAGGAGGTTGCCAGTTCAGTTCCCAGTCAGGGCACATGCTGGGTTGTGGTCCCTGTCTCCCGGTTGGGTGTGAGCTAGAGGCAACCGATCAATGTTGTATCTCTCAGGCATGGATGTTTCTCTTCCTCTCCTTCTCCTTCCCCATCTCTAAAAATCTTAAAAAATAAAAAAGTAAAAAAGTTTATAATTTGTTGGGATTTTTTCCCTCAATCTAAATAAATGCTCACTTTGTACCCAACTTTGTATCATTCTTTTTCTTAAAGAGAGCCCTCCAAATTGTATAAGCTTCAGGCCTCACAATAACTGGATCCTCCCCTGGGTAGTTGAATCATCCTTCTCTAATCCTGGGATTCCAAACTTTGGACAATATAATTATCTTCTATGTGCATAATTTTATCAATTACCAGGATTAAGCTTTTAAAAAATTTTAGAAGGGTTTTCTTTATTTATTTTTAGAGATAGGGGACGGGAAGGAGAAAGAGAGGGAGAGAAACATCAGTCTGTGGTTGTCTCTCACATGCCCCCTACTGGGGACCTGGCCCATAACCCAGGCATGTGCCCTGACTGGGAATTGAACTGGCAACCCTTTGGTTTGCAGGTCAGCACTCAATCCACTGAGCCACACCAACCAGGGTGGATTAAGCTTTTTAGAATTTATAGTTTTAAAACCTTTACTAAACCTAAAGTATCATATATATCTCCATAATATATTGAATATGTCAGCAAATTGACATTGAGATTCTAAAATTCTCTATGTTCACTAAAGGCTCTAAAATTCTCTATAAAACATGTATGTTTATGGTGAATTTCTCAATTTTCCTTTTCCCCTGCTAGCTATTTAATTATTTATTAGTCCTCTCTAATGATCTCTTTTAAAAAGTGTGTGTGCACCAAAGACTATTCATCCAGAAAGTGTTAATGTGTAGGGTTTAAAAATATGTTGAGAATTAGTTACCTGACTTACTTAAATAATTCAGTGATCTGATGCTGAATTGATATGAATAAAGTCTGTTACTTAAAGGAATACAAGGTAGTATTTTTGTACAAGAAACTCTAAAGTTATCACTTACAGGAATCTCCCCAAGGGGCCTGAATCAGACTGGTTGGCAAAATGAAGGCAAGTGTTACTATTTCTATGGCCTTCCCACAGCCAGATATAACAAGAGCTTCTATACAAGCTCTGTTTGGGGGAAGGAACCAGGAATACCCTGACTGATGCAGAGCCAAAATTCGGGGCCCATTTCAGAAGAACCCATCTCCTTGCTCCAGACAGGGAGGGGACACTTGTCAGGAAGCAGGGTGGAGCCTCCCAGGGCCTGTGCTGGCCAGCTGTGAAGTTCAAGCCACAGGCCACAGGGTAAGGTGGGCACTTGGCAAATCTGTGGGAATTTCTGGGCTACGGTAATTTCCTCCCTAATCTTTTAGCCAGGCTGTTAGAAAACTTCTTAGGCCATGGAAAGTGGAGCTTTCTTCGGCCGTTTAAGAAAAGGCTGACCCTGCAGGGTCAGACTGAAATTGAGAAAGTGCCACAGTCTTGTCCCCAGGAGGCCCTGGGGACACACCCCTCTTTGTCAACCAAGTTTGCAGTTGGTAACTTTGGCTGGCGTGGAGCTGATGCATTTGTAGAGCATTTAGCTTATTGACCTAAATGTTCTCATGTTTAGGGGAAAAAAGTTTAATTAATTCACAATAAAAATCCTCCATTTCATAGAAGATAAAACTTGTATAACCGAAATAGCATTGCATGTGTGATACGATGCAGTCATCAGCATGCAGCAGCCTTAAAAATCACACTGTCTGACCTTAATGTGTGTGAACCTATCAGGATTCCATTGTCGACATGTATATTTTTCAATATTCTTTTCTGAGCTGAAATCATGTCATTTATATGCAAATGACCACATCTTCAGCAGCTGCTGTTTCTTCGAGGCAGCCCAGGGACTTATTTGCACTTAACAAAGCCTCATAGATAGGTTTCGCCTTGGAATGGGTAGGGGAGCAAGAAATCCATTGGTAGCCTTTTACAGTTACAAGCTTCTTTTTGTTTTGAAAGCAAGCAGCCACCTCTAACAGGACAGTTCTCAGTTGCCAGAGAAACACAGTTCCTTACACCCAGCCAGCTCTCCCCCTTCCCTCCTCAGCAAGCAAATGCTCCTGTCCCCGCTGGTGCCTCCTCCCATCGCAGCTGTGGCGTCCTCCAGTCTCCAGCCGGGTCTGATTTCATCCAGGCTCAGTATAAGAACAGCTGCTCTTGCCAGACGGCAAGAGCAAGCGGGTCCAGCCTCGGGAAGACCCTGCAGGCCCCCTAAGGTTGTCCTGTCTCAGGAGGGGAGGAAGCGGGGTACTGCTGGGCAAGTGGAGAGGAATTTCTCCTTTTAGGAATTCTGAGTTTCCCTTTTAAAACACTCTACACAGGGAGGGGATGGCGTTTGGGAACTGTTTGTGCCCCATCAAACAGCATAAAGGGAACATTAAAAACTCATCTTAATTCATGTGATAAGTACATAGTACTCAGTTTTCCCGCCCACTCCTGGCTTCCTAGCTGGTCGTTCTTTTTTTTTTTTTTTGAACATAATTAGATGGAAAAGGAAAAAAGCATATGCATTTTGTGAGCATATAACATCAATTCTACCCATTTTCTATTAATGTCCCTATAAAAACCACCCAGACTTCTACTTTGGGGTCAACAGAAATAATCTTTTACCATTTAAGACCATTTAAGATGTACTAAAAAAATAAAAGAATATTGTGAGATAATTGTCTCCTGCTGTTAGGTACAAAGACAAACCCGAGGCACTTATGAAAAATAATGATGGGAAGCAGGGTCGTTCGTTTCTAAAACACCGCGCTGCTGATTTGGTGGCAATGACCTGTGGTGTGTCTGTCAGTGATAGCCTGCTCCCGGAGCTCTGCTTCCCGTGTGCGCATGGCTGGCCTGGTGGAGACCACTGCACTCTCTGATCAACGTGCGTGATCATCAAAGACACCGGTTGACAATACCATCATTAAATTGTCACCAGCTTGGCAAAGAGACAAACATCCCTACCACATCAACCTATCAGAGATGTTTATAACTTCAAAAAGTCCAAGCACAATATTAATGTAGATAGCTGAAATTGCACACACACACCCCTCAAAATCCAGCCACTAGGAGCAAAATGTGGCCAGGGAGAAGTCAGAAGGGACTGACACCCAGCCTTTGGGCCAGGAGTCCTGGGATCTCGTCTCATCTCTTTGATCCTGGGTGCCTTTCATTTTAAAAATAGAGATCATATCTGTATGGTGCATCTCACAATATGAGTATCAAAGTTTTAAAACCTACTAAATTCAGAGTATCTCATGGAAACAGATTCCATTTTCCTGTACAAACTTGCTCTTGGTATATTTAAGATTTTACATTGGTTTACTTTTTTAAAAATTGTGACCAAATATATAGAACATAAAATTTACCGTCTTAACCATTTTTAAGTGTACAGTTCAGCAGCACCGTTTTCCTCTTGCGTCAGTGGAACTCTGCACCCGTTAAAGACCAATTCCTCATCCCGCTGCCAGCCCCTGGCACCCACCACGCCACTGTCCATCTCTGTGAATTGACTCCTCTCGGGACCTCAGGTAAGCGCAACTACACAGTATTTGTCCTTTAGTGACCGGTCTGTTTCACTTAGCGTAATGTCCTCAAGTGTTATCCATGTTGCAGCATGCATAATAATTTCCTTTCTTTTTAAGGCTGAATAAGTGTGTATGAATGTGTGTGTATCGCATTCCTTTTATTCATCCATCCATCCATAGACACCCAGTTTACTTCTACCTTTTGGCTATTGTGAATATGCTGTTATAAACACGGGTACATGAATATTTCTTTGAGATTCTGCTTTGAATTATTTTGCATGTGTACCAAGAAGTGTAACTGCTATACCATACAATAGTTCTATTTTTAAGTTTTTGAACAACAGCCATGGTGTTTTCTATAGTGTCTGCACCACTTTACATTCCCACAGCTCTCACCTACTCTTCTTTCCTGTTTCTTTTGGTAGTAACCATTCCTAATGGGCATAAGGTGTACAACTGGTTTGGTTTTTAATATACTATATACAAGAACCACTGTCTAATACTACAAAAGTTTTCATATTTGGAATGACTTATTTTTTTAATCATAGATCAGATACTAATATACTGAGTATTTACAACGATGGCAGAGAGTGATTTCAGAGCTTCTCTGATATTTGTATTTTATGTATTATTAATATAATATAATATAAATATGATAAATATAATATAACATCAATTACATTAACAATGGCTGGAAAAAGTCCAGCCATTGTTAATATAACAAGAGTGATTTTCAAGACATTGATGTAACCTGGCAGCCAAGGAGAGAGGACTGGAATGCACATGTGTGAACAATGATGACTTCACTGTACTAGTCAGTGGGGCAGGTAGATGCCGTTGAGTGAGCATGTGTGCTGTGTGGCCATCACATTCAAAATGACTGAGCAAATAGAGCAACGGATCTGCATCAAATTTTGCATCAAGCTTGAACATTCCTCCATGGTAACTATTTGGATGATTCAGAAGGCTCTATGGGCAACTGGTGATTGACAGCTTCATCATGACAACATGCCCACTTATACATCACATCTCATGCAGAGTTTCTTGGTGAAACATCAAATCACCCAGGTGACTCAGTTTCCTTACAGCCCAGATTTGGTGCCCTGTGACTTCTGGCTTTTCCCAAAACTAAAATCACCTTTGAAAGGAAAGAGATTTCAGATCATTGATGAGATTCAGGAAAATATGCTGGGGCAGCTGATGGCAACTGGAAGAATTGTGTGAGGTCCCAAGGTACCAAGTTTGAAGGGGACTGAAGTGTCATTGTCCTATGTACAATGTGTCTTATATCTTGTTTCTTCTTCAATACATGTCTCTATTTTTCATAGTACATGGGTGGACACTTTCTGGAGAGACCTCATATGTATAAATTAAATGGAAATTTGCTCCCTTAAGTTATTTTTATGTTTAATTACATATGTACACTTATAACAATTCATACATAAATAGTGGTACCTAAAAAGTTTTTGATTTACATATGTATATGTAAATTATAAACCTTCTTAGTTTTACAGGCCCAGATGTCAGTGTTTTGGTGATTCTAGTGAGTAACCGCTAACCCGTATCCATTCCGTTAAATTTTAAACCTGTTACTTCCTTACTTTTCACACTGTGGGTTTGGGGTCAGCATCATCATCACCTGACATCCTATACTCAGAATCTCAGGCTCCATCTCAGACCTACTGAATCAGGATCTACACTTGCACGGGATCCCCAAGTAATGCTTATGCACATTCAATCTTAAGAAGGGCCCCTCAGTGGGGGTGAGAGAAGTCATTTGCCATCAACCACACACTATTCCTTGTAAATGCAGCTCACACTGAAATGTAAACCTGTCTCCACTTGAGCAGTGGGGGAAAGAGAAAGTTCATCTCAACTCTTGCAAGCAGATGGTCACTCAGCCCTGCCTGCATCTTCCCTGCTGTCATCACTGCTGCTGGTCCCTACTCACACCCCAAACCAGTCCCCAGGCAAGGTGGAGACGTGTCCACCGGCCCCAAGTCCAGCCAAGCGGTGGAAGGGTACTCACATGAGTTATGTCCGAGCTGCCTGCCGCCTTCAGCAGGCGCCATGTCTCCGCTCCATTTCTGACCAACAAAAGGGAAGGTCCCACTGCTAGCCTTTCGGTCTCTCCTTTAGAATGCATCTTTTTTACCGCCTTCATCACAGTGAACTCTGCTGAACCACCTCTTAGATCCACAGGCCCCACTGCAGTTGTAAGACAACTCACCAGGCTCTGACGAACGAATGGTCCTACAGTCTCAGTGGTCACACAGCACTGACTCTGTCTGCAGTGGGACCCCCTCAGTGAGGCCCTGCCACGTGGTTGTCTTCGCAGCTTAAACATCTCCAGGGATGGAAGCAGAACCCCATGGTTGAATTACACCACTGCCTTTGCTCTTGAATAAAACCCTTAAAAAAATACAAACTGCTAAGACATGTGCCCCATACTCTGCTTATAGAGTTTGATGTTGGACTAAAGTTAAAAAAAAAAAAGACTTGAATTTTTGTGGGCATATTTTGTATTGTTTGATTTGGTTTCTTGTTTCAGCCACATGAGATATTTTTGAACCCTTATTTTGTGACTCAGCATCCTTTCACCGATCACCATGCTACAGATGTTAGCATAAAATGCATTAGATGAAAATCTTGAACAATTTAGGGCCGAGGGACCAATCTAAGTTTTTCTTCCTGGAAACCTCCCTGTGGATTTGTAATATTTCTTAACTAGCATTGTTCAGATTATTCAACAAGCTAACAATCCTCTTACCTGTAAAAAACAGCCACAGGTCTTTCATAGGGATAGCATGAGATTCTTAGTCACAGTGAAATCACAGTTCTCTTTGTCTGTAAAATTCTGCTGATTCTCCCCCAAGAGCTCCCTAGAAAAAGGAAAATGCATTTGGGTTGGTATGACTTATTCTTACTGAAACTGCACGGCTTTTAGAGATCACTATTTACTTTGGGAACTGGTAAAACTATGTTTAATATAATTAGTTCTATTTTTATTGACTAGTTATTTATTCTTTCTTCACAATTTCTTAAAGATTTCTCATGTCATTCCAACTATTTAGCTTATAAAAACAATAATGATAAACTGAACAACTACTGTGCGTTACTGACTATGTGCCAGGTGCTGTGTTAACGTGCTTTACATTGACTTCTCAGCCCAGCCCTAAGAGGTAATACTACTGTCCCAATTTTAGAGATGAAAATGGAAATTTAGAGCTGTTAACTTTCTAGAAGGCCAAGTAGCCTCTAGGTCTATCAGACTTCCATACTGTTTTCTCAATCAGTATACTACATTACCTTTCCTCGGGATGCAAAGACTCAGACGTGGAATCTTAGAGCAGTTGGAGCTCCTGTTCCTTCTGATCGATACTAGTTCCACCCCTTGCAGTCAACTCTGATGAGCAGTCCTCTTACTCAGAAAAAACAAGGTCGTGACCAGGAGTGGAGAGTTTCTGCTCCCCCGCTGTGGTGACACGCCACCTGGGCATTGTTGTTTCCAGGCTGAGGGGAGCCTTTCCTGTCTCAGAACTCTTTCCACTCTGAATTCCTATTGCCTTTAACTCGTTTACCTGGTTCCGAGTATTAGTCTTCCTCAAATACTCGAGTGACTCCAAGACTGTGGGCGTGTGTCCTCCTGCTCACCTTTCATCCACACTGATCAAAAAGCATGCTGTCCAACCCAATTGGTCTCACTGATCCCACCGGCTTTTCTTCCTCAGCGGGCGCATTGCAGCGGTCAGAACCCAAAGGTGCGCCTACTCATCATTTTCATGGTTTGCCTCACTTCTAATGGAGCCACTGTCGTGACATCAGCTGGCTGGCTTTTCCCTTGGGCCCAGAGAACTACTGCGCTTCTGAGAAAGCCACACCTGCTTTAATAATAATAATAATTAAAAAGATTTTGTTTGGTACTCGTATAGGTTTCATCTAAGTAAATCCTGTACCCATAGGACCTTGCTGGGGTACTCCACTGAGAACATCAAGAAAACAACAAACCTGCCACGACTCTGTCACGTAGAAAACTGTCCCAGCTACAGCTGTAAGGACACGGAGAAGGGACACAGAGCAGTGGTTAACAGCCCAGGCTTGGGGTGAGTCGACCTACAGCAAGTCTGATACAGCTGATGGTGGGAAGGAGGCCATTTCTTAAGCTTTAATTTCCTTAATTGAAAATACGGACAGTAAGGATGGGATAATAGGATAATGCACATGTGTCTTAATGCGATGTAAGTGCTCCTTAGCACAGTGGCTGTTAACATCACCATTATTTATCTCCTCGGTCTCATGTGAGATTTTGGTCAGTTGCCCCCAAGCCCAGCCTACCCCATTAGTCCAAATGCATACCCAGAGCTCATGACTCCCTGTGAAGAAAATTAACCACTTTCTAAAGGTTTTGTGAACATTCTCCTCATCCTCCAAGTGCTTCACTTTTGTTTAATTTTGAGCACAGAACAGAGGCCAAATTGATTAAAGACTTTGTCACTGCAAATATCTCTTTAAAAAATGTCTTTGGGTTTTGCAAACCTGGGAGGGGGAATTCACTCATGAAAGGACTGGTTTCTTTCCATACTTAGGAAGCCTAGCACTCCATTTCTCAAAAGACCTGGAAAAAAAAAATAGTAGAGTGAGCTTCTGACCAATAAGATGCAAAGCAAGAGCTCCTGCTGCAGTACCTCCCTGGTTTACAGTCAGAGCTCGGTGTGGAATACAGGCACAGTTTGGGAATCTCATTTCAATCCAAGTAAAAGGACATCGGTGTAGCTCTGTGCTGTAAGCCCAAAGGCGGTGCATTAGTTTCTATTCCCACTATAACAAATTACCACACATTCAGTGGCTTAAAACAACACAACTTTATTATCTCAGAATTCTGGAGGTCATATATCCCGAAATCAGTGTTAATGGGTTGCTTTATTTTAAAATCCAGGCTACAGTCCTGCTGAAGGTTCTGGCGGGGAATCCATTGCCTTGTTTTTTCCAGCTTCCAGCAGCTGCCTGTACTCCTTGATTTGAGGCCCCTTTCTCCATATTCAAAGATAGCAGTATAGCCCTGGCCGGTGGCTCAGCTGGTTGGAGCGTCATCCAATACACCAAAAGGTTGTGGGTTCAATCCTCGGTCGGGGCACATACCTAGGTTGCAGGTTTGATCCCTGTTCGGGGCGTGTACAGGAGGCAACTGATAGATGTTTCTCTCTCACACCAAAGTCTGTCTGTCTGTCTGTCTGTCTGTCTTTCTCTCTCCCCTCCACCTCTCCCTCCCACTCTCTCAAATCAAAAAGCTAGCAGTGAGGCATCTTCACATCTTCCCCTTCTCTCTGATTTTTGCTTCTCTTCTCACATCTCTTTTTCTGACTCCCCTGCCTCCTTCCCCCTTCACTTATGCTTGTGAGTCCATCAGGCCCACCTGGATAATGCAGTATAATCTCCCCACTTCAAGATCCCTAGCTTATTATCTGCAAAGTCCCTTTTGCCATGTAATGTGACATATTAACAAATTTGGGAATTAACGTGTGGACATCTTTGGGGCCTTATTTTGTCTTCCACACATGCAGAGTATGCTTTCTTTCCTCAGTCATAGAGCCCAGCCATTACCTGTCCCGGTTTATATTTTGCAGTCAATAGTTCAAATGGGACAAGCTGGCATTCAGAGAAGCTGAAGTTAATCAAATAAAAGCAGGTATCAGCATGCGCTTTATCACATCACCAAGAGAATCAAAACAGTATGATAGTAAATTTGACTTCTTGTCATGTTGAATTCTTCTTTCAGTGCTACGTTATCAGAAAGGCAGTATTGTTACAATGTAATTTATATAGTGCCTTCCCCTGAGTAATGAACAGAATATTCCTTAGTATCCTCAGAGAATTAGTCTTTCTATCTCTTTTTTATCCAAGCTCAGCCACTCCAGCACTATAATATGCAGCAATATAATATCTGTGTGCAAGAAATAAATCATACTCAACTAAATTTAAGGATGTTCACTTAAAGAAATTCCTTTCAGAGTTTCTTTTTCTTTTTTTCTCATTTGAAAATGTTCTTTTTTGGGTACTATGGAGTCATTGACCCACCTTAGATTAATTAGGTCAATTAGCTTTTATATAGTAATTACCACTCAGATGGCTTTGAATAATTCCCTTTTAATAAAGATATGCTTCGAAAAGAGATTATCAACTTAAATTCCTGCCACATAGTAGCATTAGGAAAACATGCATTTTAGCAATTCTTTCTGCAGTGTGGCTTGGGGTATAGCAATAGAAAAAGCTTAAGGACTTTACCTTGATGAGTTGATTATTCACGGTTACACATTATTAAAAGCCACACGGGTATTTTCCATTCAGAGAGGCGGTTGGTAACCCTGAAGGCTGAGCATAATTCGGAGCAACTCCCTCTCTTCTTCTAACCTGTCAAAGCTCTCACATTTTAGATTCGCCCTGGCCCTAGCACCCAACCTCAGACTCTCACCTGCCATCAGGATTATCTGAAATTTTTTGGTCTCTGCGTCTCTTCTTCAACCATAACCCCATATTATGTCTTAATATTGACAATAGTTACCACTTCATGACTATTTGCTAGGTTCCCGACATTTCACATTCCTTACTCCTAAATTGTTGCCTTGAGTTGACTCACGAACAAATATTTGTTGAAATATTTGTTCTAGATAAAGGAGACACAGCCAAGTGTCTACATGTAATAGTTGAGGAAATGAAGATGGAGGAGCTCAATGACCAGCCCAAGGGCCTGGGTTTAGACAGAGCCTGGGGTCTGACTGGCTCCGCAGCTCAGCTCCACAACCCACCAGGCTGGAGCTGTGGAGTTAGACCTGCTGTCTGATTTGGCAGCTGCGTTTGAAAACCCATTTGGCTGTTTGGGGCATGAAGTTGCCAGCGAAGTCAGAAACTTCTATGAAAATTAAAAGATACTTTAGGCTTTGGCTGGTGTGGCTCAGTAGATTGAGCACCGGCCTGAGAACCAAAGGGTCACCAGTTCAATTCCCAGTCAGGGCACATGCCTGGGTTGCAGGCCAGGTCCCCAGTAGGGGGCATGCGAGGGGCAACCACGCATTGATGTTTCTCTCTTCTCTTTCTGCCTCCCTTCCCCCTTGTCTAAAAATAAATAAATAATATCTTTTTTTTAAAAGATAGTAGTTTAGGAATGAAGTTGAAAAATAGAAAACTCAATTACTTAGGACACAGGCCCCACTATTAGAAATTAAAGGCTTTTTTTTTTTTTTAAACTTCCAGATTCTAATGCATATATATGCAAAAAAAAAAGTAGATGTACTAAAGTGAGTATGTGTAACTGAAAGGAGAGGTGTTCAGTGCATCTTTTTCTGCTTTCTCTGCTGTACTTCCCTCAGCCCCTGCTGTTTAGATCAGGTGAAGACAGTGCTAAATTGTTGTGCACGAACTTGCACCACGTTTGGTAGTCTTCACTCTCTCACCGAACATGGCACATTCTGTGAGTGAATTCACTCCATTGCTGGGAGCTGGACACTCGGATGCCTGGAATTAAAGATAATTTTTTTTTGCTGTTGGATGATGTGTTTTACAAGTGTTTTAAATTTTAGAACCTTGTAGGAATCAAAGTTTCATATGAGAATGTAGAAATGGTATTTCTGGAGGGCAAATGGATAATTTGTTTCAATAATTTAAATGTACATTTGTAGCTAAAAGCATATAAAGATGTATGTAAAAGAATGCTCATTGCAACATTAGTTATAAACTGTAAATAATTTAAATATGCATCATTATGGGGGTCATTAAATAAGTTATGATATCCATGCATGTGCTACATAAAAATGTGTATCAATGTTTATATTGTATTGTTAAAATAAAGATAAAAACATATGAAATTACCACTATAAAGGGGTGCATGTATGTATGTGTGTGTATCTGTCTGAATGGCTATGTTCCATAATTTGCTGTGATTATCACCAAATAGACTCAGGGTGACTTTAACTTCTCTGTACAATTCTGTTATCTGAAAGTTCTTCTCTTCTCTTTTAACCCCATTTCCGATTTAGATCACTCCAATCCCCTTACAAGAACTACTGTAATATTCACTTGACATAAACCTTTTAGTTTGTATGTATTCCTATAAAATGTATTTTTTGCTTTGGTACAGGTATTTTAAATTTACTTAGTATCATATCCTGGTTTTATATGTTTTCATTTAGTATTTTGTTATTCAGTTTTTATTTATTTTAAAAATATGTTTACTAAATTTTTAGAAAGAGAGAGAGAGGAAGGGAGAGAGAAAAACACCTATTGGCTGCCTCCCATACGCACCCCAACCACAGATCAAACCCGCCACCTAAAAGTATGTACCCTCACCAGGAACTGAACCCCTAACCTTTTGGTGTATGGGTGACACTCTAACCAAGCCACACTGACCAGGGCAGTATTGTTTTTTAGATCTATGTCACAATGGGTACTAGTCTATTGCATGTAACTGCTGAAGTATTTTTATAGTACAGGAATTGTGAATAAACACATGCTACTTCTATTATCAGAAAAATCCAATAAAGCCCTTTTATTGTGAAAAAGAAAAAATCATCTTTCTTCTTCCAAAAGGGCATAAAGCCATAAATTACTTTACATAAGTTTGTCAATGGAAATACTATTCAAATAGAGAAATAATTATTACACAGGAGATTCTATTTTACTAAACACCCCTACTTTTAAAAAGTGGGTAAAAGAAATTCTTTTCTATGGATAAAGAAAATTCAGAGAAAAGGCAATATTTCTTTTTATGAAGACTCTAAATAATGCTTGGCTTATTTTAGGAGGCAAACATTTCAAAAGACAAAGTTATTTTGAAAGTGAAAAGTAGTGAAATGAACTTATTACAGTGTGTTCTTGCTATATATTAAAAATGAAATTAAAATCATTTAAAATAAAAGAAATATGGCATTGTAATGCAAACAGAAATTGAGGAAAATCCCAAAAGGATAGGAAACGGTTGATGGACAGCACAGGAAAATGAAAAGACAATCAGAGGAAGTAATAAAGCCTATTGGGGAAAACCTGAAATTTATATATTGAAAGTTAATAATTTTTAACATAAAAATCTAATAATAACTGCTAATCCCTTTCCTTTAAATTTAATTTAAGATAAAAATAGAACTTCAAAAGTAACTTTGTTCAGTCATATTTTTATGATATCAAGTACTCTCAGTAATGATTTGTGTTTAACTTTCAAACTTTTCTCCAAAACAATATATTCCTAGATGAGAGGTATGAAAAAGATCACATATAACCATATATTATGGGCAAAAAAGGAAACATAAGAGCCATACGGCAAGCAGATATTAGTGAAGTATTATGATCCCAGAAAAGGTCAGAAATAACTATGCTTCTTCTCTCTTATTCAGACTAGTTTTCACTGATAGCAGCAGAGAAACTCAGTAACACAGCGCTCACAGACAAAGCCAAGTTGCCCTAACAAAGAGTATTTTGTTGAAAACAGGTCTCTCTCTCTTTCCCTCTTTCTCTCTCTCTCTAAAATAGTTTCAGAATGAAGTCATTGATCTAGGAAAGATAAAGTCTTCAGAGACTCAGAGGCTAGTTAGGAAAACCACATTAAAATATAGGAACTTAAGCACCTAGCCAGGTAACTTGTAGCTCAGTTGGTTAGAGCAGCTCAGTTGGTTAGAGCACCATCCTGATACAAGGTTGTGGGTTCGGTCCCCAGCAGGGCACAAATGAGAATCAACCAATGAATGCCTAAATAAGTGGAACAACAAATTGACATTTCTCTCTCTTTCTTCCTCTTTCCTCTCTAAAATCAATTTAAAAAAATTTAAAGTACAGAAGCTTATGCATGAAACGCCCCCCCCCAAAACAAACAAAAACAAAACAAAACAAAATGATCAGAGAGTTCATGGTCCAATGGGCAGATGTCTACTAAGGTGACAGGTGATCTGCAAAGGGCAAAGGCCTACCACAATGAGCAGGTCATCTAAGGCAAAGGTCGCAGCAGTCTTGCTTCTCTGGCAACAATTAAACTGGAGACTGAATCTTTAGGTTGTGTTCTAGCTAAGAGCTGTCTTACACTTACTTGCCTTAAGTTCTCCAAGAGAAAAACTCTAAAGATAAAAAAAAAGCATGGACTTTGATGACTAGATGTAGTCTGTATTTCATCTATTTCTAGGCAGAATGGTGCACTGGTTATGCAAAGGATTCTTGAATCACACGAAATTCAAGCTTTGTGCTCTTTGGCAACTTATTTAGCTTCCTTGTGTATAAAATAGATACACAATAAGAGAATTTACCTCATAGGGTTGTCAGAAGAATTAAACTAAATATGCCGTCTATGGGACTTAGGACAAGATCCAGCACATAGTAGTACTGAGTAATGTTAGATAGTACTGGTAGTAGTTATGGTCCAAAGTTTTTTTTTAAAAAAGGAGAGAATACCATTTGAGCATCTACCTGACTTGCTGATGAATGTCCTTTATGCTGCTCTCTTTTCATTTTGGGGGATTGCCTCCACTGAGTTAATATTTTGATAATCTGCAGCCTGAATAATTTGTACTGATAAATTTTTAAAAACTTGAAGTGAGAAAAAATATTGCAATAGAATTGTTTGCTTTAAGTATGGAATTTTCTAAGAAAGCTAAAAATGGACCTACCTTTTGATCCAACAATTCCACTGCTAGGATTATATCCTGGAAACCGTGAAACACCAACCCAAAGGATCCTATGCACCCCAATGTTCATAGCAGCACAATTTACAATAGCCAAGTGTTGGAAGCAACCTAGGTGCCCATCAATAAATGAATGGATCAAGAAA
>PVKU01008333.1:0-75139 GCA_004027475.1 Anoura caudifer
AAAAAAAAGAAGAAAATAAATTATTCAAGGAAGTAGCACGTCTGTGCTCCAGTTAGCTTTTGCCTAAATAGTATTCATCTTTTAAAATTAGATTTATAAATGTGAAGATGAAACCATTGAAGGGCTGTGATGCAGAGTGGATCCTAAAAAAGTGCTTGCCCATGGTTACATGTCAATAGTCCTGAGTTACATGCGAGTAAATGTATGGCATCAGGAATGCTACGGGTGGCAGTTGATAAAACAGGAGTCTTAAGAAATTTGGTGGCTAGCGCAATGTAAGTACAACAGACACTTCTGGCCTCTTGGCAGAGGCAGAGAACACAGGAATTCCACAGCGGGTTAAACTGAATGTACGTGGTCAGCGACTCGACAAGCCACACCGCTGAGTATTTACTTCTGTGCTTCAGGGAACAGCCAGGAGATCATCTTGGGCTGCGAGAGAAGTCGGGGCTGTGCGCCTCCTCCTCGGAAGCAGCTGTCTGGCACCAGACAGCATTCTAGGGGCGGGGCGGGGCAGGGCAGGGCGGCCGAGGCCAAGCCCACTGAGATAGGCCCCGCCTACCGCCCAACCTGGCTCCACTGCAGGCTCCACCCAGTGTCACAGCTGACGCTTAGCGGAAGATGACGTGAGGAGAGTCGTGAGCATCTCTCCTGGGGACGCAGCTCTGCCTGCGGTTCTCACAGATCTGGACTCTGACGTTCGCAGAGTCACTTCTCGGAGCTTGTCACCCACTGCTCTCCAGTCCTCTGCCTGGACCGGGCCGCCACCGTGCGGCCCCTGCGGCACCTGGCACGGCCCCGCACTCGGCCGCCGCCCTGGCGCCCGCCACTCTGTCGTCCCCGGACAGGCGAGGACCCACTCGGCCGGGACGCAGGCGGCTGGGGAGGGGGCGCTGGCCCCGAGGCCGTGCAAGCGCTGCCACCAACCTGGGGCTGTCCGTGGAGGGCGAGTGCTGGCTCCCGGAGGACGTGACACCCTTCGGGGCCAACGGGCCGCGCTCAGAGGCAACCCTGAGAACGACCCATCCCTTTTCCAGCCCTGGGGTGGGACTGGGGTCGGAGTGTGCAGCGCCCCCGTCTCCTGGCCTGCCCCCTGCATGGGACTCGATGATGGCGGCCCTGTATCCGAGCACGGATCCCTCGGGCGCCTCCTCCTCCTCCTTGCTTTCTTCCCCATCCTCCTCTTCGTCACCAAACGAGGTGATGGCGCTAAAGGATGTGCGGGAGGTGAAGGAGGAAAACACTCTGAATGAGAAGCTGTTCTTGCTGGCGTGCGACAAGGGTGAGACCTCAGCCCCTTCCTCTGCTCCGGATGCCCTTGCCCTCCACACCCTTACCCTCTTCGCAGCCTCAACTTGGGGCCGCCCCTCCCTCTTTCCCGCACTCCTGCGTTTGTCCAGCCTCACCAAGTGGCCTCTCCAGGGATGCCCTGGGATGCCCTGCGTGCCTGCTTTGCCCTCCCAGTGCGGGAGCAGCCAGGCACCAGCTCTGGCCGGGGCCTCCTTTGGGGACGTCCTGTGTTTCAATAGCGGTGTGTGGGAGAGGACCTTACCTCTGCTACCTACCACCCGAGTGACCTGGTCTCCTTTGGGGGGCTTCCGTTCTTTGTTTGGAAGCCCAAAGGGTTTGTTTAGTAAAAAAAAATTCCATGACCTTGTTTAAGGTGCCTCGTGTATATGGACTCTCACCTGGTATTTTTCTTCCTTTTTATTAAAATCTTGCTTATATTACAGTATTTAAGTTGAGCCACCCAGTGCCGTGGTGTTCAGTGACTGTTGACTGGAATTAGGTATATCAGTATCTTAGGTGGAGACCAAGGCTGGACAGGGGAAATAGTCCCAGACTTTCTCCAGATTTACAGAACAACTTTGTGATTTTTATTAGGGAGGACGGTTTATCATTCCTCAGCCTTCTTTGAGAAATAAAGGTCATGCAAAATAATTACAGGGCAAAAATGTGGAATATGTTTTTCTTAAAAGCAAAACGAAACAAGAGGTCCATCACTTTTATGGCCATATAAAGTCTGTTCACTTAAGATTGCTTTCTTTTGTCGCATATAATAAAAGGGATGGGAAATTTGTTGTCCTAAGACTATACTATTTCCACTGTGTAAAAAAGTGCTGTAAAATTTCTTTTTCTAAATCTATTCAGCTTGCCTTTGTTGACCTTAAAAATAAAAGTTATTTTACTAGCAAAAATGGGTTTATTTGGGAGCAATAAAGAATTACAATTCAGGACAAGTAAGCCACAGCAAAAGCCATTGTTGGCAAATTCAACAATCAAACAAGAGGAAAGTTATTTTATGGAGAAGAGAAAAGTTGGGAAGGGTAGTTCTGAACAGAAGTTAATTGGAAAAAAGCTAGAGTTAAGGGTGATGATTGTTTTTCATTGGCTGAGTTGCTGGGGTGGTGGATTTTGTGTAGGAGAGGCAATGTATATCTTTCATATTAGGGCCTACCATTGGTGATTCTTTCCTGCTGAGCATTTATCTGTTGAGGTCCATAATTGATCAGTAATCCTTCCTCTAATTTGACCCCTCCTGGGCACCCCCTTCTGGCCTCCTGACACCATGTCTAATGAAGTTTCCCTTTATTAATTTTCACACCTTACAATGGCCATGCTCACTTAGGAACACTCTGTGTAGCATCATGCAGACTTCCAGGACATAAACCCAAAGGGCAGCTTACACTGTGAAATGGTTAACTACAGAGGATTTTTTGTTTGTATATGAGAGTGTTTTTTTTTTTTTTTAAATAAGTGACAGTCTCTCTAACCTCTCTTACTGCTTTTATAATAGGATTTTATTTATACAACCTTTTGCAAACATATTGCCATATAAAGTCCACCTATGTCAGTCACTTTTATGTTCTTATAGTATTATATTATGAAAGTATTTGTTAAAAGTCCACCATGGACACAACTTTGAATAGTCAGTCTTAGAAGTATAAAGAAGCATAGACTGTATATCTATAACCTCGCAAAAATACTTGCCTATGGGTTATGTAAAATTGTTTATTATTACTGGAGTGGATTGCATTAGTTCTTTTCCCTAAAACACTTCCCTGAGAGGGGGAGGGAAAAGATTGTGTTGTATAGAAGGAGTAAATCACTACTGCTTCTCCCCCAGCTTACTGAGCTGTGGTTATTTTAAAGCAAACAGAAAGTTTGTCAAGAAAGGGATTTTAATACTCCTGTCAAACTGAGTAATATGGTTTAAGTACCTGTGTGATTGTATATTTAAGATTATCGTATGACATATCTCAAAGCAAGTTTCCATAGATGACAGTTGTGTAGCCAATTCAGTAGTGCCAGTTGAAATAGTTTGGCATCCTCTGTCAGTTTCCCATTTTATAACATCATTAAGATCCTTGGAGAGATTTGGCTTTTGTAATTATGCATGCTTTTCCCCCCATAGAGTAAATAGGTATTTTCTGTTTCAGGTGTGGTAAATGAGCTCTTGGGTTAGATTGGGAAAAATGGCTTATTTCTTACACTATGGTATACTTTTACATGGAAAAAAAGATATGAATTATAGCAGTATTTTTTTTCCTTTTTGTATTCACTAGTACTGTTAAATCTCTTTTAGTGTTACCCAAACCAAATCTGAAATGTGAAAATTTCCTTAAGTAGCTACAGTTTCCACTATTACATTGAAGTTTTCATAAAACCAAATGAGAACTTTTTACTAAAACAGCTATTTGGGGTAGAGTTCATATATTTTTCATAGATGATTTCTTTTAATCCTTACAACCCCATGAGCTATATCTGTTGTTATCCCACTGAACAAATGAGGAAAATGAGGCTTCGCAGAATTTTAAAACTACTTTGTCTAAGGTTACATTGATTAGGAAGTAGTAGAACTTGGATCTATCTTGATCCTACACTTTTTTTAAGGTTTATTTTATTCTCATTCCAGAGAGAGGGGAAGGGGAAGAGAGAGAAACACTGGTTGGCCTCCTGCAAGCACCACAACCAGATATCAAGCCTGCAACCTGGACATGTGCCCTGACTGGGAATTGAACTGATGACTCTCTGGTTGTGGGAGCATGCTGCAACTAACTGAACCACACTAGCCAGGGCTTAAGCATGCACTTTTTAAAAAAGATTTTATTTATTTTTAGAGAGGAGGGAAGGGAGGGAGAAAGAGAGGGAGAGAAACATCAGTGTGAGAGAGGGACATTGATTGGTTGCCTTCAGTACGTGCTCGTACAGGGGATGGAACCTGCAAATCAGACATGTGCCCTCACTGAGAATTGGAAATTGAACTAGCGACCTTTCACTTTGTGGACTAAAGCCCAACCAACTGAGCCACACTAGTCAGGGCAAGCCTGTATTCTTAACCATTATATTATATTGATCTAGTTTTAGATGAATGAATGAAAATCATTTGTGTTAGAAAAGACACATTCACATTTGGACTTAGTAGTTGAAGATCAAACTTGCTATCTATGAATGTTATAAAACTTGATTTCTGTGGATTAAATTTATCCAATACAAGCAAAAAGCTTTAATAGCACCAGAGCATACATACTGTAAAACATCCATGTTTCTCATCCTTTTCATTTTGCAGTCTTACTCTACACGTATAAAATATTCATAATATATGATACTGAGAAAGAATTCCTAAAGCAAAAATTGTGGAGATGAAGTGGTTATGTGTATGTCAGTGGATAGATGGGCCTTTGAAAGGTCAGCACAAATTAAGGAATAAAGAAAAAAACTAGGGAAAAGAAAAGATTTTATACTTTTATAGTTTGTATAGGTAGATTTTATGTAAATGAGTTCAGTAGGTCTATATAAGTGCTGATCCAGGTAATGGCCACCTAATAATGTCTATTACTGAGTTTGAAAATAGGTCAGGAAATCATCTCAAATTCAACACTGGTTCCTTTCTTTTAAAATATTTGAAGAAAAAGTGAACTGAAAGTTCTTGTGCCAGTGATACAAAGTTAAGTCTGGGCCTACTGAAGTAAAATCCTCAGAAAGTACATATATTCTTTTTAGACATAGAATGCTGCAATTTAAAGGTAAAGTTTAATTGAAACAACAACTGGCAAATGTGTTGTTTTATGAAATATTAAGCAGTAATTCTTAACCACCCTCTCTCACTGAAAATCGGTGTGGTAAGGAACCACTTTTATTTGTGGAAGCCTGTGGTTTACTCAGTCCTGCTGGCTGGAAAAAAGGTTAATAGGATTTTTAGGGAGCACCTAACGTAAATATAGCTCATGTTCATTCACCTCTTTTAAAGTCACTGTTGAGTGGATGGTCTCTTTTAGTATATTTTCACAAGCTAAACGTGTATAAACAAACTCCTTAAGTTGCTGACAATCAGTAATCAGGTCTTGCGTAGAAAAAGGAAATGATGAAAGAATTCAGTCCAGGATTCAGACCCCACCAACTCCGCATGAAGAGCATTTTAGGGAATTTGATCTGCAATTAATGAGTCAGGAGGACCTTCTTGAAATTTCAGCACGAGGTCAGAGGAGAGATGGAGAGAGTTGAATTTCATCTTTATCCTTAGGCTCGGTCTAGTTTAGAGTCTTGTGTCACCTTTGTGGTATGATTTGCTGCATTGTGAGGCAGGGTGCCTTGATGCTGGAATTCCTACATAAACTTGGCATACCTTTGGGCTAAGCACACTTTTAAAGTGGGCAACATATCTGGGGGAAGTAACACAAAGCTGCTGTTTTAATAACACCTTAGTTAATATACTTGCATTTACTGGGACTTTTTTTTTAAAAAGCTATTTGAGAAGAGATTTTGATTTGGAAGGGGTTAGAGTACATGGCAGTGGGAAGAAAAAGTTAAGAGTACTGGGTACTTTACGTTGACCACTTCCTGGGTACTAGGAAGTTTTATGTTGACAAAGAGTTAAGAAGGTATGTGCTGTGAGGGAAGAAAACTTTGAAGAAAAGACAGGTAAGGAGCATAGTGTAGACAAAACTCTATTAACATTTCACAAATTGTCATTAAGCATAGCATTTAAGTACTTTGTGCAGGAGAATTTTTCTGGTCACCAGTGCTGCATAGTATATGGTTTGTTGCTGCTTTAACAATAACAAAACAAACTTTAAACACCAAAATCTTAGTGGATAGTTTATTTATAACACATTAGTCATTGAGCATTTAGCTGCTTCAAATACTATAATATTTTAATTTTTTTGTAGTGAGTTCATAAGTGTTTTTTTAATCTTCATCTGATATGTTTATTGTTTTTAGAGAAAGAGGGAGGGAAAGAGGGAGAAGCATCGATGTGAGAAAAGAAACATCCATAGGTTGCCTACCCCAGCACCCTGACCGGGCATCGAACCCGCGACCTTGTGGTATATGGGACGACGCTCCAGCCATCTGAGCCTCCCTCCCAGATAGGACTCCACAAATGTTTTTTATTTCATTTTAATTTGCTGCTCTTTTCTATAAGTCATCATCCCAATATATTTGTAAGTTCAGGAAAGATACATCACCAAAAAGTAAATGACTACAACCCTGTCCTTTAGGAGCTTCTTCTGTAATGGAGGTGCTCTCCTGTGCTCTTGTGAGAAGCGGTAAGGGAATAAAAAGTATATTTGCCCTGGCTGGGTGGTTCAGTTGGTTGGAGCATCATCCAGTATACCAAAGGTTTTGGGTTCAATTCCCAGTCAGGGTACATGTCTAGATTGTAGGTTCCATCCCCTGTCAGGGCAGCACATACCTTGGTTGAAAGTTAGAGCCCCTGGTCGGGGACGTACAGGAGGCAGCCCATGTCTCTCTCAATGAGAGAGAGAAACCTCAATGCTTCTCTCTCTTCCTTCCTCTCTAAAAGCAGTCAATATCCTTGGGTAACAGTTAAATAAATAAGCAAGTAAAAAGAAAAATATATATATATGTTTGTGACTAATCTGTCTGAAGGGAAGAAACAATGCTCAATTTAATGTTAAGTAGTCTATTTATGTTTTGGAAGATGGGATATTCTTAGTACACAATCTTTTATCTGGGCAGTTAAAAAATGTAGCTTAAGCCAAACCCCTTTACCTTGTATATTATAGACTTTGGGGAAGGGTATTAAGAGATTAAATTTTATTGTATGGGTCATTGCTACCTGAGAATAATTCCTCTTCTTCCCTGCTTTCAATGCTATAAATGACTTCTTCATAGGTGACTCCAGCAAATTTAATGATGCCAAGAAGTTTAAGATCTAGGATTAGTTATTAGTAATATTATGTAAGGAGATCAAAAGCTGTCTCTAAGAGGTGATAAATAGTGACTTTTAAAAGACTAAATGGATTAATTATCAGGACTAAAAGAATTCCAGTACCATATTAATATATTGTAGTTATGAGTGTCAGTGGAATTTCTTTGGATGTCAAAATTTTGTGATATATAAAGTGGTGCTCAGCGCTGTTATTAGTAGTTTCTATTAATTAAAAAATGTTTATTTTCTGGTCATATTTGTTGCCCCATCACTAATTCTTTTGTATTTTTTAGCTTAGTTTATAGTGACCCAATAGTGTACTTTTTCAGTTCTATGGATGTAATTCAAATGTATTAAGAGATTAAATTTAAACAATACAATGAATACCTTATGAAACTATTACTACATAACTGATATAAACTAAAGTTTTATACACCTCACAACATCACTGTGAATTGGATCTCAAGTCTCATATCAGACTCTAATAGTGAAACAAACATTGCTTCTAATTGTTCTTCTAATAGATTAAAGAAATATGCTGTTAATAATTTTTAATTTATTAACTAATTCACTGTAAAAATGTCAGCATTCCCTTCTATGCTGTGAGTATAGTTTATCCTGTGACAGTGTGAATCTTGACTCTTTTGCCAGCTGACATTCATTATCATTAATAGTCATAAATGGCTAAGAAATTATGGTAGTAATTATGTTCTTTCATAAATATTCAAAGTACTATGGACAGTGCAGCATATCATGTTTCTGAGTATCTTTTATTTTGAAGGTTTTATTCACAGCAACATGATTACAAATATATTGGGGCACATGGGTTTTACACATTTAGTAAAATCACATTGTAAATCATCTTCACTGTAAAAATCTTGCATGTATTTTTTTTCTTTTTGGAATTTGGTTCAAACTAATTTGAAGTTTGCCATAGAGTTAACATCTTAATTAATATTATCACTATTTCTATTTCCAGATCCACCAATCGAATTTGGTCATGTCCTTGTATTTTTTTACTTCATCATTCTCTTTTCTCCTAGTAAAATCTTCTGTTTTTAGTGTCTTTAGTAATAGTTTAATTAGACGTTGAAGTTACCACATTCAAAAAGTGTGTCACAAAAATTTAGTTTGAAAAGCTTTATAGGTTTTTGATAGATAAATTATCCCATAGTTCACAACTAACTGAAATTTTGGTTAATAAAATTAAATTGATCAACATTAATGTTCCCCTGTCAGTGATATTGAAATTTACCATCAAATGCTAGAAAGTAAAACTATATGCTAATGAAGAAAAGATGGAATCAACTGTTCTTAATTGATATTGTAACATTTATCTACTGTATTTTTTAAAGGTTTATCACAATTGGTGAGAGTGAATTTGTTGCTGAGGATCCATGAAATTACCCTGGTATTTTATATACTGTTTCATTTTTTAAAATTAAGTGCTCACTACATTGGTTTCATAACTGCTAATGGGTTGTAATCTGCAGTTTGGAAAACAGTGGTCTAGAACAGGGATTTTCAACTTTTTTCTCATAAATTAATCACTAAAATTATGCGCCACACCAAAAAATAAATTTTTTGCTGGTTTGACAAAGAAAAATAGGCATAATTCTAATTCATTCACACCAGGCAGCTGTTGTTGTGTTGGCTATTTTTTTTTTTTAAATTTGACAATCTAAGGGAAAGATGTCAATGCCCCTGACTAAATAGTCCAGTATTACGTTTAAGAATTTTTTATGGCATACCTGTGTGCTGCAGCACAGCAGCTGAAAATCATTGGTCTAGGAGGATCATAGTTGGTCTAGAAAGATCATACTTGGTGAGCGGAATAGTGGCACAAAGTAAATTCAGAATAGTAACAAAGTCCAGGTCCCAAATTAATAAACCACAATATAAAGATTTTGGCATTTATTTAAATGTGAAGGAAAATCTTGAGGATTATAAGCTTGATAGTATTTGAGTTTTGAAAAGATTGCTGTGGCTGCTGGGTGGAGAATGTATTAAAGGGGTGGGAGCAGAGCGAAGGTGGGCAAACCGTGGCCCACAAGTCAAGTCTGCACACCACTGGTTTTTGAAAGGCCTGCAAGCTAGGAATGGTTTTTACATTTCAGATGGTTGGGAATAAATCAAAAGAAGGATAATATTTTATAGCCTATGAAAATTATATGAAATTCAAACTTTAATGCCCATAAATAAAGCTTTATTGGAGCTCATTTGTGTACCATTTGTGTGCTACAGATGGCAGAGATGAATATTCATGACTGAGGTAGTATGTCCTGCAAAGCTGAAAATATTTACTCTGTGGCCCTTCACAGAAAATATTTGTTGATCCCTCTACTAGATTATAGGCAGATGTATCAGTAAGGAGGCTATTGCAAAGTCCAGGAGGCAGATGGTGGCTTGGACTGCGAGCAATAGTATACACGGCTACAAGTGGGGATCAGTATGGGAGACCGTTTTGGAGCAGGGGCCGAGAAGACTGGCTGTTGAATTGGTAGACTGATGGAATTGATTGAAAAACATTCTTTATCCTTCACTGAAAAGAGAACCATCTTGCCAAAAAAGTAAATAGATTATGTTGCATTTCTTTCTATATATTTTAAAAGAAAAAAGAAAGGTGTATGTAACTCTTAAAAGCAACATCAGTATAAGATGGAAAACATTTATATATTTGTCTGACATATGAAGGCATTTTTAGTTGTAATCCTTGCTCTATAGCTTCTTGCCATGTATTTTTAAATTTCCTAACCTCTTTTTAATATACATTCATCCTAAATATTAAGGCTCTTCTGTAATTTTTGAAAACAGTATATTGTTTTAAATGGCTTGCAAATACAAATTTTGGCTGAATGCTTAGGAAGCCCTCTAGGTTTCCTGTAAGTGCTTTGACTATCGCCTGTAATTTTTCATTTGCATGAGTGTGCCGGCTGTGGTAGGGTTTGACTTTTTATTATTTTTAGGGGTGCAAGTTATTTATTAGGTTTTGCTTTTTAAGTTTTTTTTCCACTTGTATAGCCCCCTGACTATAATAGAAATGCTCTTTGAAACCTTAAAGCTGGATTATGTGATATTTACAATATAATTACTTTTTAAACAGCAATCTAAACCTTTAAAATGTCTAACAGTTGTTTTGCTATACCTAAAATTTATAAAAATTATATTTGCTCTTCCTGAAATTTGTAAAATTTTATAAGAACTATGTACAGTTCTTTATACTTTTCTGTCTCTAGTAATATGACTGACTAGATAATGTAAAAAGCCCTTCTGCTTCAAATGACCTAGACATGCTAGCTAAAATATAGCAGACATCCACTTAAATGAACAGCTGAGCTTTCAAGAAAGTAAGGGAAACACTAATGATCCAAAAATGGAAAGAAGATTGAAAATCGGAAGAGTGTGTAAACTGGCATTTTGGCCGCTCCATGGTTTAGGGTGAGTTACTCGACTGGATACTGTAGGGATTTGAATTTTAATACTCATATGGGAACAGGTTACAAGGTCTTGAGACTGTACAAAGTGAAGAATTGTATCACACTCCAAACATAAAACCAGGGTCTTAAAGGACTATACCTTTAGCAAGAGGTTAGATGAGGAAAAGAACCCATCCACCAGCAGAGGGAGACTACGAAGAAGCTTGTAAATAAGACTCCCCTTAGAATTTGTAACTATGGACTTGCCTCATGTTGACTTGGAATTTAAATTAATACTACCCACTTGATGTGGGAAGACCTAAACTGAGAAATTAACATTAAAAAAAGAATTGTAGGGCAGCAAAACTTCTTGAGTTACTTGGAAGAAGCAAATGTGAAACATCCTTAGTGGGACAAGTTTTCAAACTAGGCTGCCAGAATTCCCACAGGTAAGCTGCATGAAGATGAGTTTGCAATACCCAATTTAAAAATTCACAGGACAGTCATCCATTATCACAAATCAGTGGACACAGCAAATAGAATTAAATCCCTAAGACTTTCAGATAATTGTCACATAGAGACCATAAAATAAGTATGCTTAAAATAATTAAAAGCTTAAAATAAGGAAATGAAAAGATAAGATAGTAAATCAAAAAATTTGGAAAGGGATCCAATAAAACTTATAGAAATTAAAAAGTCATTAAAATAAAAAATCAATGAATGGATTAATCAGCAGAAATAGTTGAAGGAGGAATAAATGGCTAGAAGAGAGATCTGAAGAAATTATGCAGAATACAGGGAAGAGAGAAAAAGAGGAAAATAAGAAATCTTTGGAGAACAAGAAATTGGATGAGATGATCCAACATGTTTAATAGAAGTTTCAAAAGAAGAAAAAAGAATATGGGGATGGAGGAATATTTGAACAAATAATAGCTGAAAATATTACAGAATTAATGAGGGACGGAGTTCTTAGATTCAGAGTCTGATGAATCTCAAGCAGGATAAATTAAAAATTAATTCTCACTTAGATATATTATGAAAGCAAAGAAAATATGGCAGTTTTTATGAATAATATTCTACTAAGATATTGAAATAAGGTTTTAAATATTCCCGTAATGGTGATAAATTTTCACTGTTCTGTGTGCTCACTATCAGTTCAAATGTGACTAAGAGTTTTACTTTGTAAGGTGTTTGATAAAGTTTTTGTCATGAAACGTTAGTGTCTATTAATTAGTAGTGCCATGAGGAAAATATTTCTTTTTGTAATGAGCTTTCTTCTTGAGGGAACTAAGGAAATGGGCCATCAAGAAAGTTAGGGTTCAGCAGCGAGGCAGGAGGCCCTGAGCAGTGTGGAGGTCACTGGAGAAATGTGGCCCTTCCCCTCCTCCACCCCACCAGCTCCTTGGCTTGCTGTCCTCTCCCCACCTGTTCTAGCCATGTCCTCTATGGTCAGCTGCCCTGTGCTGCTCTCCGCTGCAGCGTCTGCACCTTGGCCCAGAGCTGTGCAAAGTAGCCATGCTTGGGGCTTCTAGAGGAATTGGACAGCCTCTTTTGCTTCTGAAGAACAACCCTTTGGTGAGCCACCTGACCCTCTATGATATTGCTCATATACCCGGAGTGACCACAGATCTGAGCCACATTGAGACCAGGGCCAATGAAAGGCTACCTGGGACCTGAGCAGCGGCCAGACTGCCTGAAAGCTTGTGATTTGGTAGTTATTCCAGTCGGAGTCCCAAGAAAACCAGGCATGAAATGAGAGGACCTACTCTACATCGCTCCACAATTGTGGCCACCCTGACTGCTGCCTGTGACCAGCATTGCCCTGAGGCCATAGTCTGCCTCATTTCAAATCCTGCTAACTCTACCATCCTGATCACATATGAAGTTTTCAAGAAACATGGAGTATACAACCCTAATAAGGTCTTCGGAGTGACAATCCTGGACATTGTTAGAGCCAGCACTTTCATTGCAGAACTGAAGGGTTTGGATCCAGCTTGAGCCAATGTTCCTGTCATTGGTGATCGTGCCAGGAAGACCATCATACCCCTGATCTCTCAGCACGGTCTCAAGGTGGACTTTCCCCAGGACTAGCTGACAACCCTCACTGGGCGGGTCCCGGGGTGGCATGTAGGTAGTCAAGGCTGAAGTTGGAGCAGGCTCTGCCACCCTGTCCATGGCATATGCTGGAGCCCGGTTTGTCTTTTCCCTTGTGCATGTAGATAGTAGAAAGGAAGGAGCTGTCGAATGTTTCAAGTCCCAAGAAACAGACAGTCCCTGTTTTTCTAAACCACTGCTGCTGGGGAAAAGGCATCAAGAAGAATCTAGGCATCTGCAAACTCCCCCCACCCGCCCCCCCACCCCCTGCTTTCAAAGAGAAGATGATACCTGAAGCCATTCCTTAGCTGAAAGCCTCAATCAAGATAGATGAGTTTGTGAAGAATATGAAATGAGAGAGCAGTCAGGGAGCAGCACTCCATTTCCTTAACTTATTAAGGTATCATGTCGCTGTAAAGTCATTTCAGATATCTTTGTATTTCAATTTGCTTTGATGAGGAATATTGTATTAAGGTTACCATACCTTCCAAATTGTGGGTCAGTCTACTGGTGTGTCACTAGTGGGTTTTGATTTTTAAAAAAGGAAGGAAGGAAGGAAGGAAGGAAGGAAGGAAGGAAGGAAGGAAGGAAGGAAGGAAGGAAGGAAATCAACCTCTTCCAAAATAGATGGGAGACTTTAAAATCATTGATTAAAAATAATAGCAGATCTATTTGAAATTTTACCTCCTCCCCCCCAAAATCTGTTACCTTTCTTATTCACTTAGTCAAGTTTTAGAATTTACTCTTTCTGTATCATGAAATCTTTCATTTCCTTTTCCTTTTCTTCTGTTCTTTTTTTATTCATAGATGTCTAAAAGAACGACTGTATTTGCAAGTCACTTAGAATGGTTTATTCATGTTATGTTTAAAAAATAAAATGAAAATAAACAAAACTCACTTTGCTTTCTTTCTCTAGTTAATTAGCATTTCTGTTTTGATTTATTCCCCTTCTTATTGCACCAGCTGGTCAGCAGACAATTAGAGTGGGCCCCCCGTGAAAATGATTACCTCCATAATCTACTTTTTCCCCATGGGTCAACTGTTTTGATGTGGGCTTGAGTTAGGCAGAAGAAAATCTGCATGCTCCTGACAGGTTAAAATTTTACTTTGAAATATTCTTTCTTTGGCCTCTACCAGCATTAATCCTAGTCCTGCCTTAGTGTTTTGTTAGTTAAATGTTTCCTGGCCATTTAAGCTAAACAGCTTCATTTATGAGGTAAGGGGTGTGTGTACGTGTGTGCGCACGCATGCGTGGGTTTTCGGAGAGTGGGGAGGAGAGGAGGGTAATTTCAGGTATTCTTTTGTCAAGCATATACACATTCATACTGCTTTTCCAAAGTATGTAAAACCTCTTCATAATACCTTCCACTTATTACAAGATCTCGTTTTAACCATTATGATGTATAAGAAAATGTGTGTGTATGTATTTGAGATGTAAAACTTTAAGCTTATAATTATTCTAGCTTCTAGTTTGTGTTTTTGGACATTCTTTATGGTTTTAAATATCTTCTAAAAGTTTCCTTATCATTCAATTATAAATGTTATACTAGCAGCTTTTATTTCAACTGCATATTTAATTTTTTTATTTTTTATATTTGCAGCTGATGTATTATTTTATCAGGATATAAGTTTTCAGCAAGGAAATGTTCACATTTTCTTTGCACATTTCCATATACAAAAATGAGGTTAGGTTTTTTTACTCTTTTAAATCAACAGACTATGCTTCCTTCACAGTTATTCATATTTAATATGTCATGAATATTAAATTATGTTTGTATTTGTATTTAGGTGACTATTACATGGTTAAAAAGATTTTGGAGGAAAGCAGTTCAGGTGACTTGAACATAAATTGCGTAGATGTGCTTGGGAGAAATGCTGTTACAATAACCATTGAAAATGAAAATTTGGATATACTGCAGCTTCTTTTGGACTACGGTTGTCAGGTACAAGGCTAGATAATTTTATTCAGTAGCTTCCAAGTACTGTCGAATATGCTATGTTTTCTTCTAGTTTCCTCTCTCCCTGCCTTCCTCCCTACCTTCTTTCTTCCCTTCCTTTCTTTCTCTTTCTTCTCTTTCACTTTCTATTTGGTTTGAGCCATGAAAAGTTCTGAAAACAAATCAAAAGCCTTTTTTAAAACTTGATTTTGACTTGATTTTTTTCTCCCAATTTTCACTTCCCCCACCCCCAGATCTTATATGTTTTATAACATCTGACAGAGGTAAATTATCATGACTTGTTAAAGATGACTTTGTTTTTATTATTTATATTATTATAATGTTATATATTTAAAAATATACAAGTGTTCTAGAAGTGACAAGGGGAAAGATTTTTCTGTGACCCATGCAGTTTACACGCATAAGAACAAATGCTCCAGATTCACAAAGCAATTTTCCATTAGACTCTGATTTTCTCCTGTTTTATTAAATTTTCCTTTCAGCCTTAATTTTAATGTTCACTTATAACTAATGAATATTTTTAAACTGGAAAATACTGAGCTTTCATATTTCTATTAGTTCAGGTAGAAGAATGACATGAGTATAAGTTTTAAAAGGATTCAGTCAAGAGATTCTGAAGGAAATTTAATAATAATATTTTCCTTTTTTAAATTAATTTATGATGGGACTCACATGAATTCTGGCTCCTTTTTTTCAAATAGTATGATTGTTTGCTCTTTTGTAACTTTAACTTAATAAGGCATATATATATATATATTTTTGAGCAGCATCAGGAAGCACTCAGAAGATTTGAAAAATGTAAATGGGTTGGTTATATGTACAACATATGGCACTGTCTCTATACATACTTAGAGTAGAAAAAGAAATTGCTTTCCCAGCAATTTCAGTTATCCAGGACACCAATGAGACCCAGAAAGTAAGTAAAAAGTACCTCTGAGCAGCCAACCAGAGTCGATGCCTGGAAGTTTCCCACTTAGGAGCTTGAGTCAGAGGAGCATTTCTGGAGCCTCCTTCAAAGTCTATGTTTGCTCATTTATATTCTACTTTAACACACTTAGGTACTTACTTTTTTCATCTGTAGAGAGAAGTGCTGCAGAGGGGCATGAGACCCGCAGTAGAACAAAATGAGGCACAGTACCCCTGACTATTTAATAAAGATGTCAGCGACATTGCATATATCATGGTCTCTGAGGAGCTATGTGCTAGGATGATAATTAATGTTTGTAACAATGGCCCAGAATCAGTAAAGACAAATTAAATTATATTCAGTTCCTATTGTTTTAGAAGAAAGAAGAATATACACTGAGTTTCTAAGAGCAGAAAACTTCCATCAAAATAGTTCAAATTTAAAAGTTAAACACGTAAAGGCATAAGCTTCAGTTACATAGAAAATAAGGTTAAAAAGGAAGTCCAGGATGCTTCTGGATAAAGGCAGTATTATGGTATAATAATCATTTTTGTCTTACACATATGATTCTGTGTATATAATCTGCAATATATACATGGTTCTTTCACATACCTGATTACATTTGAACGTCATAGCTAGCCTATACAGGTGTTACATTTTATAGGTCAGAAAACCGACGCTTATAGACCTTAATGAATTGCCCAAAGTTCTAAACTAAGGGCAAACCTAAGATTTGAACCTGATCTGACTGCAGATTTCATGCTTTTTCCAGTTTACTGAGTTCTGTCTCAGGTTGCCTATGTCCTATGTATTTGTCAACAAATGTCCAAGGCCTTCAGTTGGGTGTGATTGAGGAAATGAATAGGTGAAACATGAGTTCTGTACTAAAGGATATTAAAATTAATTGGACAGTGAAAGTACACATGAATTTCAAATCATTTTAAAAAACAAAAGTATATTTGATAAGTACTGAGTGGTAGTATGACAATACTTGCCCCTTGTATATTACTTTGAGTATTTTCATGTATTTTATGTTGTGTTATACTTATGGCTCTCAGTTGCACCTTTCCCACCCCCCCAACCAAGGGATTTTTGGCAATATGTAGAGACATATTTGGTATTGCAACAGCGGGCATGGGTCACTACTAGTGTCTGATGGGTGGAGGCCACAGATACTGCTAAAAATCCTACAATGAATACCCAGGACAGCACCCACAACACAGATTTATCTGGCCCAAAATGTCAGTGGTGCCACTATTGAGAAACCCTGTTTTATACTTAAACTTTTGTAGTTTACAATAAATATTTTGGGAACATAGAAAAGAAAAGATCACTGTGGATTGGAGCTATCAAAAAAAGTTTCATGGGAGAGTGTCAGTTGAACTTTGAAATCTTAATAATTGCTAATATGTATATAGTACTACTGTGTGCCAAGAACCTGAAATATATTCGACTTCTTTAATCCTCACAATAGCCCCCTGTGAAATAGGTACTATTATTATCTATATTTTATAGAGGAGGAAACCAGGGTACTGAAAGGTTAAGTAACTTGTCCAGAGTCACTGTATAAATGGCAGACCTGGAATTTGAACACAGGTTCTGCCTCCAGAGTCCATGCTTTTGACCAGTACCCAAAACTATGCTAAAAAAATGTGTAGATAGGTACAGAGCAGGGGATGTGAAGAAGAATGTAAACAAAGGTATGTGCAGTGTGTATCCTTGAGACAGTGAATTGATTTAGCTTTTTTAAACAAAACATTTGGGGTGGATAGTAGTGGGAAGTATTTGAAAAAATGGCCAAAAGAAAACTGATGAAAATGGTCTGATTGCCAGGCTAAGGAATTTGGGTTTTATATGATCAATAGTGGAATCAGGAAATGATCTTGAGAGAGGATGCGATCTAACCAGTGTTATTTTGGAAAAACTATTCTAGTGGCTGTGTTAAGTATACAGAAAATGGAAAATGGGGAGGGCCGTAGGTTCAGTGAGCAGTTTGTAATCCAGATATGGAGAGGTTAAAGCCTGAACTGGAATAGTGGCTATAAGAATGGGACGGGGTGGCAGATGTGAAAGATGTTATGAGGAAGAAGTGATAGAATTTAGTGAGCATTTAAATTTGGAGGGGAGAATTGAGAAGTCCAAGATGAATTGGAAATCTTAGAAATGGATGACTGGGAGGATGAAAGAAACATAGGAAGTTAAGAATAGAAATCAAGCTTGGGGTAGAGAACTGTGAATTCTGGCTCTAGCCTTATTTATTTGGGGGATATCAGTCAGTCTCCAGTGCACAGTTAGAGATGAAGATTTCATCTCCAGGGAGCCGTCAGGCTAGAGGGATGCAGCACACACAGCCGTGGAGATGGCCCTCTCATGTGGTGAGGGTGGGTGAAATCACAGAGAAGAGCTGACAACCAGTGCCAGTTCTTTCTTAGGGAACATCTGTATGAATAAAGGGCACTGGAAGGGAAGGGTGTCACTGAAGGAGTTAGGATAGTGTAGCATTGTGAAAACCAAAGAAACAGGTTTAGTATGATGCTTAGAAATCAAAGAAAAGGAAGAGGCAGGGAAGGCCATTGGATTCTGAAATTTGCAAAAGTAGAATTAAGAAAATGATATGCATGGGTTTGAGAATTTGACAAAGTGAGAGGAAGAAAACTTGAGTGGTAAGAAGATAGGATCAAGTCAAGTTAGCAAAGAGTGAGGAAGTATTTTATGTGTTGGGAGGTGGGAACTAGGACTACTATGTCTGTGAATGAAGAACCAGGGTCCTATAAATACAGAAGAGCATTATATAGAAGTCCAAGGTTGACTGTTTAGCTTCAGAAAGGAAATAAGTAATTTCTTTCTCTGAGCTTAATATAAAGAGTATGGGAATTGTTGAAAATTCTGAGGTGAGAAGGAAGATAGCAGCCTCATTAATACATAATAAGCATATAGTTGAATAGATTTTAGTAAACAGTGATCAAATATCTGTGAGAAATTGGGAAGCAAAATGAATGAGGACATTTTGTATACCTATAGGTATTTTTAAATAATTTAAAACATTCTTTTCAGAAATACCTTTGATTTATCAAATAACATACCGTACAGAGTAACTTGAGAGTAACCCCTTATTTACGTGGATTTTCTTTACATAAATAAATATACCTGAAGCTTATCCTTGTAAGAATTGACAGATTTAACATGAATCTTTCTATTTTCCTTACTAAATAGTGTATCTGAATATAATTTAACTTTACCATCAAAAGTAGGAATCACTGAGAATGTAATCATTTTACTTTGCTTCATTTAGCCAGAAATTAAACACATTTGTTCTTATATTAAATGGCTCCAGACTGCTATGTGTTGATAATGATAATGATTTTGATACTTTCTCTTTTCACATTAACTTTTAGCAATTATTTTCTTCCTCCCTACTTTACTGGTTTTAATCTAGCTGTTCTCTTATTCAGTAAAGACCTGAAGGGTACTTGGGGAAACCAGATATCCATCATTCATAGACAACTCGAAGTCAGTGTGGTTAAGGCAGTTCCTTCTGGGAAATGATGCCCATGAAGTTAGTTTGTGATCACTCAGTATGCTTTTTTTTGGGGGGGCAGGGTGCGGGGGGAATTTGCAACTGGACCCATGGTTATATTTCAGATGGTTGGAATTGCCTGGTATTTTGACTTTGAGAGCAGTAGCATTACTATAGTTAGCTTTGTAGGTTAAAATTTAAAACCAGAAATTAAATGTTAAATAGAAATGAACATATGGTTCTTTTTGTTTTTTGCTTACCTGACCAAATACAGTAAAAACTAAAAATCTAAGAGAAATGTAAAGCAGGAGACTAACAATGCTAAACTTTAAAGGATAGGCTACAGCCCAATGAACCCTAAAATTTTAGGGAATAAAAAAATGAATTAAGTTTCCCGCAGGGTGGGGAGTTTTTCCTGTGAGAACACAGGTGGTTCCTAATGGTTCGATGTGGCTCCCAAACCTGTTTGGGGGATGCTTACTCCTATTTTTAGACATCCAGATAAAGTCTGTAATTTTTAGTCCTGTTTTTGACATCCAGATAAAGTAATGAAACCTTTATTCCTTCCCGCTATGAAGAATATTAAAGATCTCATATTTTCATTTTTTAGAGAACATTGATTTAAACAGTTGACAAAGATTATTACAGTTTAAAAACATACAGGTTGAAAATAATCAGGGCATTTTCCTAGACTAAATCATTTTTTATCCCCATGTTTCCCTTCTGCCTTTATGGTTCTCCTTTAAAAAAAAAAAAGAAAATAAAAGAAACTCCAAAACCTGAAGTCTCAGCTTCCAGGCATTGTAATAAAACTGTATGTAGACTTTATTACAGAGAGTTGAAAGTCCCCATTTCCTCAGCCTCTAATCATTTTTTCCTCCTGTCCAAGTTGAAGCTTCAAAATGAGCTGTAGTTTGGGGATAAAACTACAGTCAGTTTTTCTTCCTGTCTCTAAGACATTGGTAGCCTAGTTCTTCGTGGTTTTTACTTGATTAAATTGCTCATATTAATTTCAAACTTGTACATTTAAGCCAGCCATGTATGTTTTCAAGATTAGAACAGAGGGTGGGCCCTCTATGTATTTTCCATGGTCTCCTGTCTTCACGGTTGTATTGATGACCATTTTTATTAGACTGAACAGAATTTTTTACCTGTAATACTAGTTTTTGGCAATTTCTTTTATAGATTTGGAATGTTTAGATTCTTTTGGCCCAAAGTTCAAGAGGAAAGATCTTGGAAAGTATTTTCAGCTTTAACTACTGCATTGATTAGCACTGTTCCATTAATAAACCCTCTATCAAGCACTCATTATTTTACCAACTCATGTGGTGAAACCAAAACAGACACACATTGTGCTACACACAAGGACTGCTAAGGAAAGGAGATGAACTGTTTGGACAGTCTACATTTTTGAAAATTTAGAACTACTATATAGAATGCAGTTTAAATTTTTTATTTATGAATTAGTAAATAGTAAAATAATTTACCTTTTATCCTTCATTTTCATTTTTAACTTTTTTTTTAAAGTCCACAGATGCACTTTTGGTGGCAATCAACTCTGAAGTAGTGGGAGCTGTTGATATACTACTTAACCATCGACCAAAACAATCGTCACGACCAACTATAGTAGTTAGTACTTTTAAATGTTTATTAATTTGGATTTTAAATCAAAATAGATCTCCTGCTCCATTGCCATCTTTTTCTTTCCCCAAATTTATTTGTCTTAAGAAAATAGATTTCTTTTAGTTTGTAAAATACTGCTTTAAAGTAAGTAGACACTTGCAAGAATAATATTGCTTTCTGGAAACCTTTTTAAAATCAATCCTATTTCTATAATTTTGTCAGTGTGGACCAGTATTTGTGTTTGGAACATTCTGTAGGTTAAGTTGAAGATACAAGTTAGTTTCCACATTAACTTAAGAGTTAAATATAAACAATGAAATCATAAAACTAGAAGAAAATGTAGGTGAATGTTTAATTGATTGGGAGTGGAAGGACTTTTCTAACCATAAAAACAGTGGACAAAAATCACAGTGGCACAGCCTTTGTATAGAAGTTAAATTTCTGGAATTCATATATCAAGCGAACTTTAGAAAGCAGATGGATAACTGGCAAAAGATATTTACAGCATATATTACAAGTTCATTATCTTAATATTTGACAAATTGTTGAAAAACACCGAAATCAGAAAAGGACATGAAAAAAATCTCAGAAAATATAAAATATTAAACCTTACTGATAATCATAGATGAGATACTAATATTTGTTTATCATTAGTTAAAAAATAATGAGCACCGATGGCAAGGGAGTAAGTAGTGTAGTTTCCTACCCCAGTGGCTGGCAGGTATTTTGGATAGCACTTTGGCAGGATGTGTAAGAAAAAAGATGTTCATGTTTTTTCACCCAGTGCCTCCTCCTCTAAGAGTTTCCCTAGAAAATGGTCAGAAATATGGATAACAATGTTAATTGTAATCTTACATGTGTGAAAAAACATAAACATCTCAGAATAGAAGATGGGATATATAAATAATTGCATATATGTGAAAATAGCATTTTTAAAGAATATTTAGGAACATGGAAAAATATGATCTAGGAAATGAAAAAAAGAATTGTAAACTGAATATGTAATATGATCCGAGGTTAAAAATATGCATGGAAAAGGAACTATATGGAAATGTAGCAAAATGTTACCTAGTAGCAGCCATCTCACTGCCAAATTAGGGATTTTTATTTCATATTTACTCTTCATATTTGTTTATTGCTTTTGTAATTGGGAAGATATTAATTAATAATCAGATAAATTATATATTAAAATGAGATGTTCATTGTATATAAGAAATTTTAAATATACCATTTATTATTAATGAGAGTGTAGTGAAACAAGTAGTTTCAATAACTAACTGCTGAAGCGTAAACTGGCTATCTTTTGAAGAAAAATATTGCTTAAGAAAGAATTATAAATTGGTTGTGGATGATCTGATATTATCTGAATACTTTATCATGTATTAACTGAACTATTTTACAAAAATTGGGACTATTAAAAAGTTAGTCTATGTCTGACTTTCTCCAAAGGATGGTACTAATTTAACTGGTAGTAGTAGTAATAAACCAACAGGAACAGAAAAAAAGGGCTAAGAATATAGCTCCTGTACAAATGATCAGAAATATCTACAATCCTGTTCAATTTTCCGTCATCTATCCTATAGTTATGGTTATATTTTGGTAACCTATTCCACCTTCTAGCCTCTAAACCCATTACTTTCATAGTGGGGATGGTGGGGTGTACCAGGGTATCGGAGCAACTGATTGCTGTTTTTCATCTCCATTACCACCACCAATCAATTGAATCTTGGGTTGTAAGGCCATGGTAGTCATCACTTGCTCAGTAAAAGAATACTTTCTACTTTATTGCCAACAAAAAGCCTATGTTTGAATTCTGTCAGCAGCAGCAAGATCACATTTGAACAGCCTTATCATTTGTAGACAGGCAATCTCAAATACTTTATATACTTTTTAAACCATTTCAGTAAATTCATTCTGTATTCTTGGCTTATCAAAATTGTCTTTTAATAAATTTTGACTTTCAAAAACAGTTTTTTGGCACATAGATTATATTATAAACAATGAAATTATGAACTTTTGTCTATGTCTAATAGTGTTTTCATATAGTTAATGTGTCATAGGAAAAATGAGGACTGTTTTTCTATTAAGAGATTGAATACAATTTTCTCCTCTTTATAACTAATAATATGGGGGAAAAGGAATAAAATTTTAGATTTCTCTGTAACTTTAAATAAATTCATTAATTTGAAATTCCCAGTAAGTAAATGGGAAAAATATAAACAAACTATTTATAAAAGAGGGCAAAAAATGTTAGTATGTTAGAAAATACTAAAATTTGCCAGTATTATTCTTCAGAGTATTAGGGACCATTATTTTAAATTATTGGTGCCAAATTATTGATGCCAAAGATGTCCTTAAAGGGGGTGTGATAGGGAAAGGATCAGAAAGAGATACTGTAAAATGGTTTTTGGATAGTAGGAATATGGGCATTGGTATTCTTCTTTCTATATCTTTCAGGTATTTTATAATGTGTATGCACTACTTTTACAGTGTTAGTAAAAATTACAGTATAAACCATGAACTTGATTAACTTATACTATGGAATGAAACAACTCTCAGGAAAACCTCTGTGAAAAAGTGAGAAGTAGTAGAAAGAGTATGCAATAGTCATAAAATAGATGACCTTTTTGTTTAACCCTGGTTCTTTATTTGCTAATGTCTTTTTCTTCATGTCATGCCATCGTCAGACCCATGAGACTATGTAGTGAAAGGAGCTCAGGCTCCGGAGTAATGCAGATTTGGGTTATGATCTGCAGTTTGCCCCTCTGTTGTGCGCCCCAGACACAGTAACTTCTCTGAGCCTCAGTTTCTTCATGGGAATTATAATGCTCAAATTTGCAGGGTATTGTGGGGATAAGTGAGTTGGTAAGTGTGAAGTGCCTGCAGTACCTATGATTGCTAGTGATTTTGCATATTTGTAACAGAAAGTAATATAGGTAATGATTGAGAATATGTGGAGAATTCTATAAAATAAAGACTGCTTCCTATTATCCCTTTCAAGCAGCTTCATTGCTATCAATGTGGCAAGGTTTGCCACAGAGGTGGAGGTGGCATTTTTAGTTTTTCTCATGCATTTATGCTCTGACTGTTTTTAACATTTCTGTTTTCTTATTATACTGTTTCTACAATTCTTGTTCTTTATTCTTGTCATGCATGTTTCCATAATCTTTTGAAAATTAAAAACTTTTTCCTGATGTATTTCTCTAGATATCCTTCTTCTTTGTTAGGAAAACAGAAATTTAGTTGTATGAATGTTTCCTATTGAAGATTTTGTTTGTAATGATTATATTAACATTTATTAATTAAAGTTCAGTTTTTAGGTTTCAAAAAAAATTTTATTCTGGAAAAATGTTTATTATATTTCTTAAATTAATTGTTTCTTTGTGCTTCCAATTTTTTCCATTTTATTCTTCAAGTTATGTTTTTTGAAGTCACAAATAACTTTTGACAGTTTCTATGAATATTTTTCAGAAACTAATGGAACAAATTCAGAATCCTGAATATTCAACAACTATGGACATTGCACCTGTCATTTTAGCTGCTCATCGTAACAACTATGAAATTCTTACAATGCTGTTAAAACAGGATGTGTCTCTACCCAAGCCTCATGCAGTTGGCTGTGAATGCACATTGTGCTCTGCAAAAAACAAAAAGGACAGCCTCCGACATTCAAGGTCAGAAAAATGAGATTTTTTGATAAATAAATGTGTGAGGCAATAAGAGATATGCCAATGAAATTTTTTAGTTGTTGTTCTTTCTTTGTAGCTTTTAAGAAATATAATACTTATGAAAGCCAAACATCTAGCTCCTTTGCTTAATACAATGAGTTCTGAAATTTTAAAGAAATGCTTACTAAATGATGAATAATTAGGATACTTCTTCAAATGATGAATAAAGTTTATTTCATATTCCTACTGGTGGGGGCTGGAGGCACTATTTGCATGTTGGAAGCAGAGTTTATTAGTCAAAGAGAATTTCCAAGTAGTGGAAAGGGTAGAGATATACTTCCTATCTTCTTACAACAAAGATTGTTTTCTATCTAACTAAATATTAATGGGTTATCCCTCTTACTTTCTCTCTCATACCATTTATATTTAAGTCTATTTCTCCTCCCATTCTCCTCAGTTGAAAATAGTAGTTACAACTGAGAAGTGAATAAATAAGAAAGTACCCTATCCTAGGCAGGTTGAGTAAGGTCACACATGTTGAATAAGCTATGTGGTTCTGGGCCAGGCTTGAGATTCTAATTTTCAGCATAAGCCTGTCTCTCTCTCTCTGTCTCTCTCTCTGTCTCTGTCTCTCTCTCTCTCTCTCTCTCTCTCTCTCTCTCTATATATATATATATATATATATGTATATATATACACACACACACATACACACATATATACACACACACTAATATACTAATATATATATACTTGATATTAATATATATTAGTATCTCTCTCTCTTTCCATATATATATAGAGAGAGAGAGATACTAATATATATTAGTATCAAGTATAGCATTTACTATGGAAAATGTGGTCTGGAAGTCCACAGGCAGATCATTTGCAAGCTGATTTTTCGTTAAGGATTGTTGTACAGTGTCTATGAAATTAGGTTTAAAACTGTAAAATATCACCTGGCCAGGTGCTCAGTTGGTTGGAGCATAGTCCTGTGCACCAAAGGGCTGCGGATTCATTCCCAGTTAGGGCACATGCCTAGGTTGCAGGTTCAATCCTGGGTTGTGGCATGTATGGGAGGCATCCAATTGATGTTTCTCTCTCTCTCCCTTCCTCTCTTTCTAAATCAATTTAAAAAAACTAAAATATCCACACTCTCTCTTTCTTCACCTTATGAACAGATCTTTGATGGATTGACAGTCATAAATCCATAAATTGGGAAAATCTCTTGGAAATTGATATAATGTTTATTTGCAGAAGTTGAATTGGAAATTTTTTTATATTTTCAAGTTTATTTTACAATGAGATTTTCTTTGATAAGATCTGGTTGACAGCTGACTATATCATTTACCTTTCTGGTTTTAAAATGACTAGTCTGTAAAATGACTTTAAGGCTTCTTTTAGTTTAAAAATCCTTTCTTAATATTAGCTATAAATATTTTCCAAATAGTATGCCTACTGACTGTTTGTACTTGAAGCAGCTGGGGTGGTGGATTGGGGCTGGAAAGAACACTACCTAGGTTGGTTTGAGGTGCAGAAAACATTTGTTCTGAAAGCTTTTGGAGGAGCTGTGGCTTGAGTTCAGTCTTTAAGCATGAATAAGAATTAAAACGTGAAAGTCATTTTATGCAGAGAGTACAAAATGTGATTGTGGTTTATTTGGAGAGCTGCAAATGGTTTGATATATTTGCAGAAGAGTTTGAGAGTTTGTTATTGATGTTTGAGACAGCAGTTATAGGAAAGGCCAAGGGCCTGGGCTAAAGTCATTTTCATGAATTGCTAAGTAGACCTGCAGAAGGAGGCTAACAAAAGGAATAGAAAGAGACATGGGATCACTGAAGTGGAAGAGCCAATGAGAGCATTAAGAAAGTGAGGCAATCTCTGCTTATAAGACATTGGTTTTTAAATTTCAGAGAGAGCGCAGTTTCAGGTCAGGATAAGGTCTAGGGACAATAATTTTAAATGGCTTAGTGAAGGGTAGTGGGCCATTGAGTTTAGAAAAATATTTTCAGTGATATAATTGCTATGATTTGGTTTTAATCTCAAAATTTTATGTGATATGAAATTTCAAATAACTTTAAGGAAGATTTGAAATCTTATTTAAAGGAAGGCAATTTTAGAATGTTGAGAAACACTGAAATTGGGAGTGATAACTAAGTAAGGGACAGCCAGTTAAATTTAATTTGCAGAAATGTTTTTGTTTAATCTGAACAATTTTTTTATAATTTTGAATTTGAATGCCTATAAGCCTCATGTACACTCAGCTTTACTCATATTATTACCCACTTCACCTCTGAAAGCAATTGAATTTATAAAATCTAGTACATATCTACCAAGATAGTAAGATATTGGCACTGAGAATAATCTTAAGAACATGAAACATCTTTTTGATAAAGATACTTTTAATAAATATACTTCTTATGTTTATTTTAGTTATACAAGTAATATATGAATAAATCCTAAAACCCTTGTACAACTTCTAACTTTAATTTTGGTTGGATGTCTCATGACCAATTCTAATCCTCCTCCTGAGGATTAAAACTGACAAATATCAGTTTGATGTTCTACATCTGCTTCTTAATGGCTAATATTCTCATTGGTTAGAAGTGTAAGGCCTTAATGAAAACATCATGGTACTGGCATAAAAACAGACATATAGCTCAATGGAACAGGATAGAAGGACCAGAAATAAGCCTGCATCTTTATGGTCAATTAATTTTGACAAAGGAGGCAAGAACATACAATGGAGTAAAGACAGTCTATTCAATAAATGATGTTAGGAAATTGGACAGATTTGTACAAAAAAATGAAACTAGATCACCTTCTTACACCATACGTAAGAATAAACTCTAAATGGATTAAAGACTTAAATATTAGACTCAAAACCATAAAAGTCCTAGAAGAAAACATAGGCAGTAAAATCTCAGACATTTCTTGTAGCAATATTTTTTCCAATATATCTCCTTGGTCAAGGGAAACAAAATAAAAATAAACAAATTAGACTACATCAAACTAAAAAAGTTTTACATAGCAGAGGAATCCATCAACAAAATGAAAAGACAATCCACTCATTGGGAGAACATATTTGCCAGTGATACATCTGATTAGGGGTTAATACTCCAAAATTTATAAAGAACTTATAAAACTCAACATCAAAGAAACAAATAATCCAATTAAAAGATGGCCAAAGGACCTGAATAGACACTTCTCCAAAGAGAATATTTAGATGACCAATGGACATAAGAAAAGATGCTCAGCGTCACTAATCATCAGAAAAATGCAAGTTAAAACCACAACGAGATATCAATTCATGCCTGCCAGATTGGCTATCATCAATAAATCAACAAACAATAAGTGTTTGTGAGGATGTGGAGAAAAGGGAACCTTCATGCACTGTTGCTGGGAATGCAGATTGGTGCAGCCATTGTGGAAAGCAGTATGGAGTTACCTCAAAAAATTAAAAATGGAACTGCTTATGACCCAGTGATTCCACTTCTGGGAATATATCCTAGAAACCTGAAACACTATTTTGAAAGAATATATGCACCCCTATGTTCATTGCAGTATTATTTACAATAACCAAAATTTGGAAGCAGCCCATGTGCCCATTAGTAGATGAGTGAACAAAAATGCTGTATTACATATACACAATGGAATACTACTCTGCCGTAAAAAAAAAAGATGGAAATGGGAGGGAGGTGGGGAGGGCTGGGGCAGTGGGCTGGAATGGGAGCAAAAGACAGAAAACTGTACAAGAACAACAATTAAAATTTAAAAAAATAAAAATTATAAAAAAAGAGAGAGAAGGAAATCTTACCTTTTGGAACAGCATGGATGAACCTGGGGAGAATTATGCTAAGTGAAATAAGCCAGTCAGAGAAAGACAAGTACCATATGATTTCACTTGTATGTGGAATCTACTGAACAAAATAAACTAATAAAATAGGGATGGGTTCATAATACGGAGAACAGGCTGACAGCTGTCAGAAGCCAGGGGGGTTGAGGGACTAGGTGAAGAAGGTGAGGGGATTGAGCAAAGAAAAAACAAAACTCATAGACATACACAACAGTATGGTGATTACCAGAGGGAAAGGGAGGTGAGGGGATATAGAAGAAGGTAAATGGGATAAATGGTGATGGAAGAAGACTTGACTGGGGTGGTAAACACACACAACACAACATACAGATGATGTATTAGAGGATTTTACCCCTGAAATCTATATAATTTTTATTAACTAATGTCACCCCAATGAATTTTAAAAAATGAAATGTGACTGTAAACTGCAGTTGTTAGGTTGGAAACTGAAGTCTCATCAATGGTTGTCAGTTACGTGTTGAAGTTAGAAATTTCATCTTCCAGTTTCTGTCTGTGAAGATCGCATTCTCCCGTTTCATTAATATTGACTATCTGTTATTAATCTTGCCTCATCTACTCCAGGTCTTCTTATGGTTAGTCATGGGTTTGTAATATATGGCCATGACTGTGTTAAGGTATGTTCTCTATTCCCACTTTGCTGAGAGTTTCATCATAATTTGGTGTTGGATTTTATCAAGTGTTTTTTTTTTTTTCTGTATGTCATCTGCCAATAATGACAATTTTACTTCCTCCTATCCAGTTTGGATGCCTTTTCTTTCTTTTTCTTGTCTGATTGCTGTAACTAGGGCTTCCAGTACTGTGTTGAATAAGAGTGGTAAAAGCAGACATCCTTGTCTTGTTCCTGATCTTAAGGGAAATGCTTTTAGTTTTTGACCATTGAGTATGATGTTAGCTGTGGGTGTGTCATACATGGCCTTTATTACATTCAAGTATGTTCCCTCTGTTACCACTTTGCTGAAAGTTTTTATTATAAATGGGTGCTGAGTTTTATCAAATGCTTGTTCTACATCTATTGATATGATCATGTGGTTTTTATCCTTCATTTTGTTTAAGTGGTTTATCACGTTTATTGATTTGTGGATATTGTACCAGCCTGCATCCCTGGAATAAATCCTACTTGATAATGGTGTATGATCTTTCTAATGTATTGCTAGATCTAGTTTGCTAATAGTTTGTTGAAATTTTTAGCATCTATGCCTATCAGGGATATTGGCCTATAATTTTCTTCTCTATAGCATCTTTATCTGGTTTTGGAACTAATTAGGATAATGATGGCTTGGTAAAATGAACTTGGGAGCCTTCCATCCTCTTGAATTTTTTTGAATAGTTTGAGAAGGAGAGGTGTTTGTTTTTCTCTGAATGTTTGATAAAATTCCCCTGTGAAGCCATCCAGGTCTTTTATTTGTTGGGACTTTTTAAAATCCCTATTTGAGGACATTTTTCATTGAGTGAGGAGGGGATGGGGAGAGGGAGAGAGAAGGAGGGAGGAAGAGAGGGAGGGAAAGAAAGAGTGAGAGAAAGGGAGAGAGAGAAACATCAATGTGAGAGAGAAACATCAACTGATTGCTTTCTCATACACATCACAATCAAGTACTGAACCCACAACCTGGGTATGTGTCCTGACTGGGAATTGAACCTGCAACCTTTGGGTATGCAGGACAATGCTCCAAGCAATTGAGCCACACCAGTTTCGGCTGTTGGGAGTTTTGCCATTACTTATTCCATTTCACTGGCTGTAATCTGTCTATTCAGATTCTTTTACTATTTCTGATTCAGTTTTGGAAGATTGCATGTTACTAGGATTTATCCATTTTTTCTAGATTGTCAGATTGTTGGCATATACTTGTTTGTAGTATTTTCTTATAAACCTTTGTATTTTTGTAGTGTCAGTTGTTACTTTTCTCCTTTAATTTCTGATTGTATCTATTTGGGTCCTCTCTTTTTTTTCTTTTTTTTAAAATTATTTTTTATGAGTTTGATTAAGTGCCTATCAATTGTTTGTTTTCAGAGGACCAACTCTTGGATTCATTTGTCTTTCATAATTTTTTTAGTCTCTATGTCATTTATTTTTAATCTAAACTTTATTATTTCCTTCCTTCTATTCACATCTTTGCTGTTCTTTTTCTAGGTCTTTTAGGTATAAAGTTAGATTGTTTGAGTTTTTTGTTTTTTTGTTTTGGGGGGTGGGTTTTGGCCTGGTGAGGTAGGTGTGTATTGCTATGAATTTTTCTCTCAGCTTTTACTGTGTCCCATAGGTTTTGGGTTTTTGCGTGTTCATTTTCATTAGTCTCAAAGTAGCTTTTGACTTCTCCCTTGATCTCATTGTTGACCCACTTATTGTTTGTTAACTTGTCATTTAGCCTCTCTGTGTTGGTGTGTTTTTTAGTTTTTTACTTGTAATTGATTTCTAGTTTCCTACTATTGTGGTTGGAGAACATGCTTGATATGATTTCAGTCTTAAATTTGAGACTTGTGTTCTCACTTGTGGTCTATCCTAAAAACTATTCCATGTGCACTTGAAAAGAATGTATATTCTGCTGCTTTGGGGTAAAATGCTCTGAAAAATATTAATTAAATCCACCTATCTAGTTTGTAGTTTAGGACTGTTGTTTCTTTGTTCATTTCTGTCTCAGTGACCTACCCATTGATGTCAATGGGGTGCTAACATCCCCTCTTATGACTATATTACTGTCCATCTCTCCCTCAGTGTCTATCAGGATTTGCTTTATATATTTAGGTGCTCTTATGTTGGGTGCATAAATGTTTATAAGGTTTATATCCTCTTGTCGGATTTTTCCCTTTATCATTATGTAATGTCCTTCTTTACCTCTTATTATATCCTTTGTTTTAAAATTTATTTTGACTGATATAATTACTGCTATTCCAACTTTTTTTTGTTTCCATTTTCATGATATATCCTTTGTCATCCCTTTACTTTCAGTTGGTGTGCATTTTTCATTCTGAAGTGTGTCTCTTGTAGACAACATATATATGGATCTTGTTTTCTTATCCATTCAACTACCCATTGTCTTTTAATTGAAGCATTTAAATCATTTACATTTAAGGTAATTATTGATTATTGATATGTATATATTTATTGCCATTTTGTTATTTATAACTATGCTCCTTGTTTGTTTTTTCTTTTCTTAAAGAAGGCCCTTTAACATTTCTTATAATATAGGTTTGGTGGTAACAAACTTTTAGGTGTTTGTTTTTGTTTGTTTTGTTTAGAAAGCTATTTATTTTCCCTTCAATTGAATGATAGCCTTGCTGGGTAGAGTAGTCTTAATTGTTGGTCCTTGTTTTTTATCACTTTGTATATTTCAGGACAATTTTTTCTGGTCTGAAATATTTCTGTTGAGGAGTCAGTTGAGAGTCATTTGGGAGTTCCCTTGTAGGTAACTATTTTTCTCTTGCTGCTTTTAAGATTCTCTCTTTGTCTTTATCCTTTATCATTTTAATTATGATGTGTCTTTTTTGTGGGCCTCTTTGTGTTCATCTTGTTTGGGACTCTGTGTTCTTCCTGGACCTGTGTGTCTTTTTCCTTCAGGAGGTTAGGGTAGTTTTCAGCCATTATGTCTTCAAGTATATTCTTGATTCTTTCCTTGCTCTCTTCTTTTTCTGGTACCCCTATGATGCAGATGTTGTTACACTTCATATTGTCCCAGAAGTCCTTTAGACTATCCTCATTTTTTGAAAAGATTTTATGTATTTATTTTTAGACAGAGGGGAAGGGAAAGAGAGAGGGAGAGAAACATCAATGTGTGGTTGCCTCTCATTCACCCCCTACTGGGGGCCTGACCAGCAACCCAGGCATGTGCCCTATTTGGAAATCAAACCAGCGACCCTTTGGTTTGCAGGCCAGCACTCAATCCACTGAGCCATACTAGCCATGGCTAGACTATCTTTACTTTTTATAAACCTTTTTTCTTTCTTCTGATCTGTTTGGGTGTTTTCTACTATCTTGTTTTCTAAAACACTGATCTGGTCCTCTGCTTCATCTAGTCTGCTGCTGATTCCTTCTAGTGTATTCCTTATTTGAGATACTATATTCTTCATTTCTGGCTTGTTCTTTTTTATGGTTTCTATGTTGCTTTTCATGCTATTGAAGTTCTCACTATGTTTTTGAGCATCTTCATAACCATTGTTTTGAACTATGTATCTTGTAGCTTGCTTGCCTCTATTTCATTTGGTTGCTTTTGGGGGATTCTCCTGTCTTTCATTTGGGGTGTGTTTCTTTGTCTCCCCACTTTGGCTATTTTTCTCTGTTCATTTCTGGGTATTAGGTAGATGTTCCATGCCTTGGTATGGTGGCTTTATGTAGTAGGTGTGTTGTAGGGCTCAGAGGAGTGGTCTTTCTAATTTCCTGAGCTAAGTGCTGCAATTTTTTTGTATAGGTTATGTGAGCCATCCTGTTGTATCAATAGTTGAGTCTTGATTGCTGTTGGCTTATCCATGGTTGAGGTTGCCCCTTCAGCTGGCTATGAGGATCAACCGTGAATGCAGTTTGTAGATGCCATGCAGAGACAGCTCCATAAAGCTGAATTTGTCCCAACAGTGTCTAGTGTCTTCTGAGATTTTCCTTTGTTTGTGCTGCTTATGGTGCTATGATATGGTCTGAACCACTGGTTGTGTTGGTTCTGGGGCCCATCAGGAGGAGTCGCAGTGCTGCTAGATGGCAGGCACTGACAGCGACAAATTCTGGGCTACACAATTGGAGGTGTGACATAACCCACAGTTTGTGCCTGGCTCTGCAGGACCTCACTGTGTGTGGGAGGGGCCTCGCTGCACAGCAAGGCCCATTTCCACTGACACCAGACTTGAGGGCAGGTCAGCAAAAGGACCAAAGCTCCCCGAGATCTGCCCTCACCTGTTAGCTGTCTGGTAGGCTCAGATACTGAAAGAGCCTCTGGTGGTATACCAGTTGCTTGAGGGAGGCTCTCAGTGAGTCACCAGGTAGGTAGGGGTGAGAGTTGTTCACCAGGCTGATAGAGATTCAAACTTGATGCCCGTGCTGGTTTTAAGGCCACCCAGCAACAGTCTCAGAGTACACTATAATTAGCCTCCACCTGCTTTGTGCCTGCGGACCTTTGTGGTGAGATGATGTCTCAGGGATTAATCAGGGTGTGGCCACCAATGTTCATCAGTCCTACATGGACCAAGATTTGGTTGTGTGAAGGGAGAGCTCTCCACAGGAAAGGTGATGCTGGTCTGGTATGAGCTGGGGAAAAATGGTCCACTCAAGAAAAAATGGCCTCACCCAAGAACCAAACAATTCATTTCCTTCTAGAGTTTTCCCAGATCTAGTGGAGAGTCTTCTGTACCAGGGAACCAAGTTGGCTATGGCAGGCTGATAGTACTATGGGCCACATGCTCAGCAAGGCAGGGCTGCCAGGAGTCAGGCTGGTGGAGCTTATGGTTCTTCATTGATGGGGCTAGTAGATCTCTCATGGGGGCTCAGAAGCAACTACTCTGACTGTGGGCAGTGCCCTAGGCTGGTACTTGGCTATGGAAATAGGGTGTGAGCCATGGGACTACTGTGGCCATGGTGGGCAGGGCAGTCCAGGCTAGTATGGAATTGATCTCTTCTGGCCCACAGTAAGCAAGGAAGGGAAATGGTCTCTGACCCAGAGCCTCACAACTCTGTCTCTGATTCTCTTTAAATGCGTGCTCAAGATCCCTTCAAGAACGTCTATACCACAGGCTTAGGCAGCAAGTTGTTTTGGAGGTTGTGAGGTTGCCTGGACTTACAGGGGTGCCAGGAGGGTGGGGTTATACAGTCCTGCTAGGCCAGTGCAGATTGGAGAGGAGTGTTTGCCCCAGGAAAGATGGTGTCTGTGGACAGTGCAGGTGAGGAACTCAGCACAGGGACTCTGGAGGCTGTCCTCTCGGTTCTCTTTCTGGAGCCGTACAGCCCAATCCATACTCACAAGACTCCAGTTTGCTCAGATCCACACTCCCTCTGCTTGAGCCCAGTGTGAGTGGCTACAAATGAGATTTTGTGTGCTAACCCTTTTGGTGGGCACATGAGTTTCTATCAGTATCCCATCTCTCCCTGGTGGACACAATGCCCACTATTTTTACAGCCAAATGTTATGTGGGAGCCTCCTTTCAGCTCTGATGCTCCAGGTGGGGGACTTCAATGTGGGATGAAGACCCCATGTGTCTCATGGGGAATCTTTGCAGCTGAGATATTCCTCCAGATTCTCAGCTATCAATCTGGGGCCAGCACTTTTTGCATCTTCAACCTTCCTATCAATCTTGATGTGGCTTCTGTAAATCCTTGGTTATAAAACTTCTGTTCAGCTAGTGTTCAGTTGGTTATTTAGGTTGATTGCTCTATAATTTAGTTATAATTCCAGTTTGGGTCTGTAAGAAGGTGAGTGTAACTTCCATCTACTCTGCCACCACCTTCTGAGTTGTTCTTTTTCTAACTTCTTAAGTTAGAAATTTAGCTTATTGATTTTAGATTTTGCTTCCTTTCTAGTAAGCGTATTTAAGATATTTTCTAATTCCTCTCGTGATTTCTTCTTTGGTGAGTGGTTATTTAATTATTAATGAACTGTATTTTTGGAGTAGTTTTAGGCTTAACAAAGTACAGAGCAGAAAGTACAGAGCGTTCCTGCATACCCACTGCCCTCCTCTCATGGCCTTCCTCCCCTCTCACCAGTGCAGTGTGCCTGTTACAACAGGTAGACAAACATTAACGGGTGGTTACCACCCAAATGGCTAGAGCATCTTCTTCCTAAACTACTTGCTTTCTCTAAAAATCAAGCATGTATTGAATTTATATTTAAAAGAAAAATATACATTATATAACATCTACCAAATTTACAAATTAAGAGTTGTCTATTTATAAATGAAAGAATTATAGTAGAATTTTTCTGATTTGGTTTCTATTTAGATATTGAAAGTGAATATTAATTAGTTTACAGAAGGTGAAGGGAGTAAATTATTTACTAGATTATGTATAAATACATGATTTCATTCTTTTTTCCATTTAATTTTTTACTGTACTTTTTCCATTACCATTTAACCCCATTTTACCCCCACCCTTGCAATTACCACACTGTTGTCCGTGTCCATGAGTCCTTTTTCTTTTTTGCTCAATCCACCCCCAAAACTCCCCTTCCCAATAGCTATCATCATGCTCTCTATATATGAGCTTGTCTCTGTTTTGCTTGTTAGTTCAGTTTGTTTTTAAGATTTGAAACATCTTTAAAAAGTAACCTGGTTGAATGAGTCATGTTTTACATATATTTAGCATATTAGTCTTATTGGAGAAGGAAACATTTAAAAATAAAAATTATTAGCATATTTTATTTAAAATAATGTTGGATTTAGGAATAGAAATTTTTTAATTAAATTGTATTGATGAATGCAATGTTTTGAATCTATGAAAAGAAACACTAAAACAGTTGCCTTAAAAGCAATCATATAAAAGTTTTCAATATTCATATCTCAAAATATTTTAAATCTTTTTCTGTTTATGCAAATTATCTTTTAATAAATATAATTTTTACTTTCTATTTTGTGATACTATAATTATAAGTTTATGAAAATTATGAGTTAAAATACTAATCTCATGTATGTAATAATTCTCTTTTACATTATGGAATCAAATTTTATCACAGGTTTCGTCTTGATATATATCGTTGTTTGGCCAGTCCGGCTCTAATAATGTTAACAGAGGAGGATCCAATTCTGAGAGCATTTGAACTTAGCGCTGATTTAAAAGAACTAAGCCTTGTGGAGGTGGAATTCAGGTGGGAATGAATGGAAATTATAAATTATATCTTCTTTTCCGGATTATTTATTTACATTTGATCCAAGATGACCGGATCTTGCTGACACCTTCTTGGGATTTTCTTTCTTCCTTAGTGAATAGACCCGGGTATAATTTAGGTCACTCCTGCCCATCTGCTTGCTGCCCCTCTTGCACCACCCTTAAATCCCTGCTTTGTTCAATGTTGCCAAAGGCATCCTAGGGCAATGTGAAGAGTAGTGGAGTGGTATCCTTAAGCAAGAACAAAATTATTTATAACTGCTCTCCGTCCTACCTCCCCTCATTCCCATGTTCTATAATTATTCTTGGAGAGTGATTCTTCATAACTCTCAGAAACAATAGAATGCTTTTTGTATGTTGGGGCTATTGCAAACATAGAAACCTAGTCCCTTTTCACTGTTTGTTCACTGTTTGGTGAGAGTTTCTACTAGGAGAAGCATAACATGTAGACATCTTTTCTGAAATGAAGAGTTACATGCAATTCTAGCAATTTCCATACCCAAGGAATCACTGTTATCATTTCTCCTAGAGAGATAAATTAGAGGGAAAAAAGGCTTTCAAAAAAGCAGCCTATTAAACCACTGACTTAGGTATTTAAAAAAAATTTTTTTAAAAACTACATTTGTAAACTTTAGGAAAAGCAGTGAGTCTTTCTCTTATGTTAAAGTATCCCTGGTGCCCTCCAAGGAAGGAAGACTTGATCAAGATTTCTTGACAGCCCCCATCTTTCCTTTCACGTCCAGCTGATGGTGGAGCCCATGTCTTACATCGCTCTTCTCCAGTGCTTGATAAAATTGGGAAAATTCAAACTTCTACTTATTGGAAGGGCAAAAAGAAGCTTGCACTTTTCTTTTGCCTTTACAGCAGTATATACAGTGAGTTCTTGATATCTCCAAGTTTAGAAGCTTTCTATTTTAATCTGATAATTGGAGTTTTGAGTTACCACATAGAAGAATTTATTCAACTCCTTTCAAAATGGAAACAACCACTGTGATTATATTGTAATCACAGTCTAATAAAGTTAGATTTTGAAGTGATCATAGAATCATTTTGATGGTCTCTTGTTTTTCTGGATTGGAATGTGATCTATAGAAGTTAGATATTTTACTGATATCAACTGCTAATTAGGAACACAGTTGACCTTGAAAGTAGGAGCAGAGTTGTTGCTAGAATGGAAGGAAGACTCATTGCTTCCTTTTTGCTATATTTCCATCTAAACTATACAGCCACTTATTAGTTTTATAGTAATCTATTGGAGATTAAGCAAATTAGGTATATAAAATATATTAATGTTACCATTGAATATCATGGTTTTACAGCCTTTATCTAAAGGTGAGATATCTTTGTAAAAAATATACACTTTTGATGAATGTTTTCATCTTCAATTAAATTCCTAGACTAAGAAGCAGGTAATACTTCAGTTGTTAAAGAAATCCAACTATTTATTTTTAGGTATTTTGGTTACATAGTAAATGCAAAGAATGGATGACAAAAATGTTAGCTCCTAAGAAATAGTTTTTAACTTTTTGAGTTATAATTTTATGTAACCAGTTCATGGAAGACCCCATCATAAAGAAATATTAATCAATGGGAAATCTTCCTATTTTCCCTTCCTTTCTCTTTAAGGAAAAAAAAGGAATAAAAATTGTTTTCTTAAGTTCAATTGACTCATAATTATTTATTTCTAACTTTATTCTTAAATTGCTTTACTCAGACATGTTTAATATAATTGATATTCTGACAAAGAATTACACACTAAAACTTCTTAATTCCTCACAAATTGATTTGGGCCCACCTTTAACAAAGAGTTAAATTCTAAGTTTCAAGGAGTAGTGATTCTAAAAGAGAACTCTCTACCAGGAATGTTTCACTGTCTTTCTAACTCGATTTTTGTTCCAATGAGCAATTTAAAAATTAGTCAAAATACTAGTTTAATATCAGAAGTAGAATAAATATCTTGTAGACTATTATTGAAAAAGGCTTAAAACTATATAATAATATTTATTAGATAGCATTAACATATTTTCTACTTTAAGATAGGTAATATAAAAGGAAATGCTAAATATACTAAATATAGAGAATAAGGGCAAATGAGTTAAGTGAAGAATTGGTTGACAAATATTATTAGAATTTCTAGGAATATCAGTATGTGTAAGGGAACATTGTGCTTGTCTAAGGTTGTCAGTATGAATACCAGAAACACAATGGTGTCACAGTTTCCCTGCGGCTGTGGGGCATTAATGCACCAGTAGTTTCCTTTGAGTGTCAGCACAAAATGACTTCAGATTTTGCATACCACTATCAGAACTAAAATATTACTGAGTAAAAGTTTTCTAGTGAAAATAGCTTAGTTAGAAAGCAGAAGTGACAATTCTAATAATCAATCATTGCATTTTGCAGGACTGATTATGAAGAACTAGCCCGGCAGTGTAAAATGTTTGCTAAAGATTTGCTTGCACAAGCCCGGAATTCACGTGAATTGGAAGTTATTCTAAACCATACATCTAGTGATGAGCCTCTTGACAAACGGGGATTATTAGAAGAAAGAATGAATTTAAGTCGTCTAAAACTTGCTATCAAATATAACCAAAAGGAGGTATGAGGGTTCCTGTGATGTATTTAAATTATTTCCTCCACAGTGGTCTAGTGGCTCAGAGCAAAGGCTTTGGAGCAGCACATATAGATTAAGATCCTAGTTCTGCTTCATAAAAATGTGTCCTTGGGAAAGTTATTCAATCTGTTGGAGCTTTAGTTTTAAGAATTAATAAATATATATAGTTAAGAGTTTATTATAATGAGTGCTAGCATTAAGCAAAAAATCAGGGATGGTTGCTATTATTTTTAGTAGTTAATTTTCATTATAATAGTATGTACTTTAATGTTTTTGCAAAATTGTAGCTACACAGGTAAGGTCTTATGTTGTGACCTCATAATGAAGTTTCCATCTTTATAGTTTGTTTGTCATAGTTTGTTTTATTGATCTGGTTATAATAGTCCTTTTTATAGTAATAGTACCTTTCTGTTTAAAAATAAAGTATCAGATATTGTGTTTCCTGATTCTTATTTGTTAATTTATTGTGAAACCCAAGAGTGGAGAGGCACATGATAAGATAACTAAGCTGAATGTGATTCTTCTGACATCATCTCATCCTATTAAGGGAAATACTTATTTCTATTCCCCATACACATACATACACATGATTCAGGAACTTGAAGAAGGAAGAAGGCATGAATTTTAAATTCTATTTTAAGGCTAATTTACTGAACATTTTATATGTATACAATGATATCCAGTTCACAGTATGGAGTATTGATAAATGGTACTTTAAAAGTATTGCTTCTAAGACTCATTATTTTTATTATCAACTTAGATGTTAATATAAAATTTATCAAATTCATTTCAATATAAAAATGAAGCCTGAAATAGGTAATAGTAGAAGGCAAAATACAGGACCTCTGATGGTAGGAACAGAATTTTTTTAAATTTTGTTTGAAAATTTGAGCCTCATATATGAGATCTGTCCAGAAGATATCCAGCCATGTAATATGAAAAATAGAGACATTTACTGAAGAAGGTACAAGATACAAGAAACATTGTACACAGGACAATGACATCTTTGTCCCCTACAAAGTAGGAACCTTGGGACCTCACAGAGTTCTCACAGTCGCCATCAGATGCTGCATCATATTTTCCTTAATCTCATCAACAATCTGAAATCTCTTCCCTTTCAAAGGTGATTTTAGTTTTGGGAAAAGCCAGAAGTCACAGCACCAAATCTGGGCTGTAGTGGGGCTGAGTCACCTGGGTGATTCAATGTTTCACCAAAAAACTTTGCATAAGATGTGATGCATGAGCAGGTGTGTTGTGATGAAGCTGCCAATTACTAGTTGCCCATGGCTGTGGCCTTCTGAATCATCCGAATAGTTTTTATGGAGGAATGTTTAAGCATAATGCAAAATTTGGTGTAGATTTGTTGTTCTACTCACTCAGTAATTTTTAATGCAACATCCACACAGTTCACATGCTCACTCAATGGCATCTACCTCCCCCACTGACTAGTACAGTGAAGTCATCATTGTTCACGCATGTGCATTCCAGTCCACTCTCCTAGGCTGCCAGGTTACATTGATGTTGCGTAAACCATTCAGATTATATTAATAATGGCTGGATTTTTTTCTGCACAGACCTTGTAACTTTGATACAGGGATTTTAAGATGTTTACTTTAAGATTACCTAGATAGTATATTGTTTATCCAGATCTCTGGCTTCAAATCCTATATTTTTTCTAGCATTCCAAGGTTCTTGGTTAAGATAAAATATTTTAGGGAAAAAATTAAGTATAAGAATTTGGATCAGTGTAGCTATAAGATTGTAAATCAACAAAATAGCTCTGTGGTTTAAAAAGAAAATATAGTGCTAAAGTGTACATGTAGAAACAGACCAGAAACCCTGATATAACCTCCCTCTGATATGTATTTTGACTAGACATTATTGACTAGATACTAGGTTAATTTATGTACTTACTTGTTCCACAACTTAAAATGACATAAAATTTTAGAATATGGTAGAACAGGGAGACAACAAGGCACAAAATCAATGTAAGTGATTGGGAAAAGAACATTAAAGAAAAGTGGACCAATGTAATCCTGGTTAGGGAAGAAACAACTAAGAGGCAGTTTCCTAACAATATATTTATGTACCTGAAGGACACACAAGAGGTAACCAAATGTTTTCTTCTAAAAAAGACAAAAGAAAAGGAAAAAGAAATAGTAATGTTTTTAGCTGAAAGGAAGATGCTCCATACTTTTAAGGATTAAAGAAGATATAAAATAGCTTTTTAAACTAAATTTCTAAGTATGATTAAAGGAGGACATAATATTTTCCCATATAATTGGTAGACTTTATTCATCCTGAATAACAAACTACTCCAATACTTAGTAGCCTAAAACAGCATCTCATCATCATTTATAATAGTTTTATAATCATTTCACTATGCTCTTGGATTCTCTAGGTTAGGACTTAGGAAAGGGCATAGCAAAAATTATTTGTCTCTGCTTCACTAGGGGTAGGGCCTCACCTAGAGATAGCTCACATGACTGGGAGCTACAGTCGCTTGGAGCCTTCTTCACTCATACCTCAGGTGCTTGAGCAGGCCCTTAAGGACTCAAGCAGGGAGCTCTGAGTGGGCTGGGTGCTCAGGTGGATGGGTCCACAGAGGGTGGGCTCCTTGAGAACTGGAACCATAGAGGGGTATGGCCATGATGGTGGGTTGGCTATGGGGAGATGGTCTGAGGATCCTCTGAGGGCTGATGAGGGTGCCTACGTATAGCCTGGGCTTCCTCACAGCATGCTGGCTGCAGGGTTGTAGGACTTTTTACAGGGGAGTATATGGCTCTGAGAGCAAATGTTCTTCGAAGTGGAAGCTGAATGACCTTTTACGAGCCACCTTCACAAATCACATAGCATCACTTCTTCCAGAATCTCCTGGTTAAAGCAATCATATGTGGAAGGGTATGGAACATCGATAGCCTTCCTCTTGATTACAGGAGTATCAAAGAATTGGTGTCTCCATTTTAAGTGTTTTTTTAATCCTTACCCGAGGATACTTTTTTATTGATTTTAGAGAGAGAGGAAGGTGGAGAGAGAGAGAGGCATCAATGTGAGAAAGAGTCATTGATCAGTTGCTTCTCATATATACCCAGCCCGGGGATTGAACCTGCAGCTGATGTATGTGCCATGACCAGGGATTGAACCCGTGACCTTCTGGTGCATGGGACAGCTCTCCAACCAACAGAGCCACCTGGGCAGTGTTGTATCTACATTTTAAATCCACCACAGAATAATAACATTTCCAATTGAAATTTTGTTTTTCCAATTACCTATATAACATTACTGTTAATTAAATTACCATTATACAGAGGGATGGCAAGGACAGCAAACAGTCCTGAGATTGCTTTCACATTTGGGGGGAAGGGTGAAACCATTTAGTTTGGGATGCTACTAAATTAGATAATTGGTAGAAGAAAAAGCTATTTCTCTCTCTAGTATTTCATCTTGAAAGACAAATTAAGATTTTTTAAGAATACCTGAATTTGAGCAGAAGAATAAAGAATGAAGTAAGACCCAAGTGCCAAAAAAAGTATAATATTGAGTTGGCCAAAAAAAATCTGTTTAGTGTTTTCCGTAATATAAGAGACACATTTTTCATTTTCATCTGTAACTTTATTGATTTGGATATTTTGAGTATGTGGGCTATCTCCCACTATTGACTCCTAGTGGGTAGAGGCCGGGGGTGCTGCTAAACACTTTCCCATGCATAAGACAGTCCCAGGGCAAAGAATTCTTTGGCCAAAATGTCAATAGTACCAAGAAATTTCACAAACCACTTTTGACACGTTCAATCAGCCTCAGCATCTTCTCCATATGCTGCACAAATCTTTTTTTGTGTGTTTCAGCTGTGTTTTTACTTTTCTTGAAATAATAAAGCATAATGTGCTGAAAATGCTGCATATTTTCTTCCACCTTCAATTAAAATGGCTGCACAAAAATTTGCCAATTTTGATAAGTTTTTGTTTTAAAGCACACTGATGTATCAGCTGTCACAATACCATCTAACAAAATTGTTTCACATGAAATTAGACAACTAAGCACAACTAGAGCCCATCATACAGAAGAAAACTAAATGAACTTTTTGGCCAACCCAATATATTAGGAAATTTCTTGATAAGTACAATAAACAACAACAGGAACTTTTTTTTTACTACAGTGTTGCTTTGTACAAGTTATATTCTATCACAGGATAAATCATTTTAAAATAGAAGGTTGACTAAATATAATTTAGATATCTGAGTGATGTTATGATTACTTTTGCTTTACTTTCATAATTTCAAACTTGATCACATTACTGTATGTAGAGTTATCAGAATCTTTAAATTAACTTCACACTGTGAGTATTATATTAGGAAAATACTCCTCCTGGAATTTGCAAACTGAAAAGCTTTGTGAACTTTGGTAAACTTTTATTTTCTGTACTTAAACTAGAATTTTCTTCTTATTTGGGAATATTTTTCCTTCCACCTAGAATTCAGTTTTAAGCAGACTAGAGACAATTGCAATTTAAACTTTCTGGTTTTATACATATGTCTGATGCTTATGCTTTGATTGCTTTGCTAACTTGACATCTTTGTTTCTTGTAATGAAAATCATTAATTTTTGTAGACTGAAGCCTCTTCCTATGGTTTTACTTGTTAACTTTGAAATTTCTTAAACATTTTTATAAAAGTATTTACAAATTAAATGTTGCAAAGTAGCTAAGTAGGTTAGTAATAATCATTAATACATAATAGTGCATGCTATGAACTAAGCACTATTTTAAAGAGCTTTATATTTAATCCCCGTAACAAGTTTATGAAGTAGATACTATTACTAGCTCCATTTTCAGATAGGGAATTTGAGGCTCAGACAGTTTTAAAAACTTGCTCAAGGTCATTTAATAAGTGGCAGAGCTAGATTTGGATCTAGGTAATCTGGCCCTACAGTCTATGCTCTCGACCTCTACACTCTTCATTACATGTAGGAAAGAAAGTCTATGCGGGCTGTATAAAATTATTTTTCGCTATTAAAACTTTGAATATCAATCAAACATGGTATTATCACATCCTATTTACAGGTTTACTTTAATTTTTTTTATATGTGTGTATTCCTTTTCAGTTTGTCTCCCAGTCTAACTGCCAGCAGTTTCTGAACACTGTTTGGTTTGGACAGATGTCAGGTTATCGACGTAAGCCCACCTGTAAGAAGATAGTGACTGTTTTAACAGTTGGGATCTTCTGGCCGCTTTTGTCACTTTGTTATTTGATAGCTCCCAAATCTCAGTTTGGCAGAATCATTCATACACCTTTTATGAAATTCATTATTCATGGAGCGTCATATTTCACATTCTTGCTGTTACTAAACCTATACTCTCTTGTCTACAACGAGGATAAGAAAAACACTATGGGACCAGCTCTTGAGAGGATAGACTATCTTCTTATACTGTGGATCATTGGTAAGTATCAAGTTCGTTTGAAAGGTTCTGCCCATTAATTCTCCTTTGTTTGGTGGCATTGTAAATATCTATATTCAATTTGTAATTTTATACTGTTTACACATCAAGAATTTGAACACTTCTATGATCACTGAAGACTTAACTAACATTTTTACAAAAATAAATGTTCCTGAACTTGATGATAAGGGAACAGAGCTCTTATTAGTTAATTACATGGAAGTTAAATTTTTTTTATTATCAGTCTCTAAAATTGATGATTATTAAAAACAAATTTTGCTGATAAATGCTCTTTTTGGTATAAGATGGTATACTTACATATTTTGAAATGTAGTATATTTTATACTTGGTTGAATTTTAAGAGTTAAGTATTTTGTTTTATTATATCATTAGTTTTCCTTTAAGAATCTATGAATCTTTGTAGTTACATTTTCTTGGTCACTCACTCTATAAATCAGTTCTTTGAATTGATAGCCAGATCTCTTTAAAAATTACAGGGTTTTGATATATATATGACATTTTATTTGTGAAATTGTTTTTTATGAATATTAATGCTGTATAATGAGTATTTTAAATGACCTTCTGCTGCCCTTGCCCCTTTTTTGATGGGAGTGAAAGGTAAGGATTTCGGGTATAATCATGCTGTCTACCTATAGACTTGTGATGATCTCTCCTTCATTTCCCTCTGCATTTCATCCTGTTTTAACCTCAACATTTCTGACTTATCTTTCTACTATTTGCCACAGAGTAAAAGGATATTGAAATTTAGTCTTTTCTATGGTGTAAAACACTGATTAATATGTTTGTGATTGTTTCATTTATTACATAATTTGAGAAGAGTTAATTTAAAATGTTCACCTTTAATTCTCAGCTATAAAATTAATTTACATATTTGAGATTTTAATTTTTATTTGGAAATTAATTAATCTTAAATAACTTGATTTCAATCAGAGTTTTACTTTTAGCACTGTTCAATTCATGATATGTTAATGTTTAAAATTAGGTAGGTAAAACAGACTTCCAGTCAGATGGCAGAGCAGGTATACCATGTGCTCACCTCCTCCCCTGACCACATCAAAACTACAACTAACCTACACAACAGCCATTACTGAGAATCACCTGCAGCCTAGTTGAACAGAACACCTATAATTAAGGATGTAAGAAAGGAGCCACATCAAGACCCATGGGAGGGATGGAGACCACACACTGTGGCGGCTGAGAATTGGAAGGCTGTGGAGGTTCCACCTGAGGAGCAAAGGGTCCCAGCCCCACATGATGCCTTAGCCTGGGGCTCTAGTACTAAGAAGAGAAGTCCCCATAACTTCTGGTTGTGAAGACCATCAGGGATTGTGGCTAAGGGGATTATGGCTGAGTGAGAAGGGGGCCTTCTGGAATCCCATGCTTTCCTCGTAAACAGTCCATCTAAGGACTTACCTTCCTGATGGACTCACTGGCTCTAACTCCAGTGTTGGAACAGCAGTCAGGGGCATACTTGGAGGAACTGAATTGTCTGGCTTCAGGGCAAAGGCTGGAAAGGCCACTTTCTCCCAGACAAAAATGCTAGCAGAAGCCGTTGTTCCTTTGTTGAGCCCTCCCCCACCCAGCTGTGGGTGCAGACAGGCTCTGTATCTGAGTCTCAGTCAACCTGGCTGGCACTGCTCACCCTGTCCTGGTGATTCCAAGTCCCTGCCCCACCCATCTGGAAGGTCTACCCAAGCCTCTTCCCATGGTTTTTTCCATACAAAAGATGTGTCTTGGCTCATGCTACTGACTTTCCTAAAATCTTTCAAAGGTTCACAAAACAAATAAGCAGTATCTGAACTTAGCCTGTTATGTACCTCTTGCTAAGCAGCCTCAAGCCTGGCACTAGTGACATCCAGCCTTGGTTCACTGCTTAGCCTCTCTCAGGCACCTCCAAGCCCAGCATAAGCAGCAACATCTGCGTATCACTTTGCAGCTTATAAGAAGTGGTTCCAGGCAGGTCACAGGCAGTAGCTAACCCTGGCCTGCACCATAGTCCCTCCCAAGAGATTCCAGAACCAACACATGCAATGGCCAGCATCAGAGCACACCAGAGCACAACCCAATCATCTCCACTCACACACTGTATACACGGAAAGGGTGGACTGGCAGGCACAGAGCCTTACTAGAGTGCATCCTGTTCTGTAGGTTCTGCACCCCCCACAACATCTCCTCCACTGGAGTCATGGCCAGCCCTCATAACCAATCAGCCTCATGGGCAGTCCCTCCCATTTACATGTCAACAGCAATCAAGGCTCAACTACAACAGGAGGACACACACAACCCTCACAAGGGACACACTTGGAGCACTGAGCCAAGTTATCAGGGAGAATTCACCAATAAATTCCTCAGGACACCTACTACATAAACCACTCTACCAAGACCAAGAGACATAGCAACTCCACCTAATGTATAGAAACAAACAGGGAAGCAGCCAAAATGAGGAGATAAAGAAATGTGGCCCTAATGACAGAACAGAACAAAACTCCAGAAAAGCATTTTTTTAAAAAATGGACAAGCAACCTAACAGATGCAGAGTTCAAAGCACAGGTTACAACAATGCTCAGTGAATCTAGGGGAAGAGTAGATCAACTCAGTGAGTGCTTCAACAATAAAATGGAGATAAAATAGAGCTAGAGACAGGGAATCAATAGTGGAATAAGTAAAGCAGAGGATAAAATCAGCAATCTGGAAGACAAGGTAGCAGAATATACCCAATCAGAACAGCAAAAAGAAAAAGTAATATTAAAAAATAAGGATAATTTAAGAGGGCTCTGGGACAACATCAGGCATATCAACATTCACATCATACTGGTACCTGAAGGAAAGAAAAGAGAGAGAAAGGTATTGAAAACCTATTTGAAGAAATAATGACAGAAAACTTTCCCAAACTGGTAAAAGAAGGACACATGCTAGTCCAGAAGCACAGAGTCCCAAAAAGAATAAACCCCAAAAGGCCCACACCAAGACACATCTTAAGCAAAATTGAGCAAAAGATTAAAGACAAAGAATTTTAAAAGCATCAGGAGGAAAACAGTTACTTACCTACAAGGGAGCACCCTTAAGACTGTCAACTGATTTCTCAAAAGAAACTTTTCAGGCCAGAAGGGATTGGCCCAAAATATTCTAAGTGATGAAACGCGAGGCCTACAACCAAGACTACCCAGCAAAGCTATCATTTAGAATCAAAGGAGAGATAAAGAGCTTCCCAGACAAGAAAGAACTAAAGAAGTTCACCACCACCAAACGGGTATTACAAGAAATGTTAAAAGAGTCTTCTTGAAGAGGAAGGAGAAGGAGGAGGAGGAAGAGAAAGATAAAAAATAATAAAAACAAAATCTTGCCATTTGTACTAACATGGATGAATTGGGAGGGTGTTGTGCTGGGTGGGGTTGGTTGAACAGAGAAGGACAAATTCTGTGTGATTTCACTTATATGTGAAATCTAAAAAATGCTAAATGAACAGGCAAGGCAGAAGGAGACTCATAGATACAGAGAATGTTTGGAAGTTTGCTGGATGCAAGGGCATTAGGGGAACAGGTCAAAAGGGGGAAGGCATTAATATGTACAAATTGCCAGTTATAAAAACAGTCATAGGGATGTAAAGTATGATATAGGGAATATGGTCAATAATATTGCAGTGACTATGTATAGTGCCAGATGGGTACTGGACTTATAAGGGTGAACATTTCCTAAGTTTTACAATATAAATGTCTAATCACTATGTGTACAACTGAAACTAATATAATAGTGTATGTCAGCTGTAATTGAAAAATAAAAGGTATTAAAAATAAAATTAGGTATATAAAGTAAAAATAATATATATCTGAACTTTAGGTCAAAGACTATTAAATAATTTCTTATTAATATTTCCTTTTTCCTTGTTTCTGCTACTTTTCTAAAATGGTATGTTTAATTTAGTAAATAATTTATACTTTATCATATGTAGTTCCAAATTGCATTGTTATAGATCTTTTCAATGTGAAATTTGTGTACATTGTTATTTGAGTAAGTTAAAAAATATTGGGCTGAAAGAAATCTCTTAAAAAACACTTCCTTTATTCATTTGGGTGTCCAACCTTAGGTGTCTCCGGGCCACAATGGAAGAGGAAGAGTTGTCTGGGGCCACACATTAAATACACAAACACTAAAAAAACTGATGAGCAAAAAAAAAAGGTTTTCGTAAAATTTATGATTTTGTATTGGGCCACATTCATAGCCATCCTGTGCCACATAGTTAAATTTGAAACTACTTCTAAGATTGTTCTTAGTCATAAACAAAGGATATTTTATATTGTTTATTTATAGCCTACTGTTTAAATGGTAATGAGAAAAATAGAAAATATTTTTTGTTTTATAAATAAGATTCAGTTTACCCAAGTCTGTGTAAGAATCAAATTACAGTTATATTTCCTAGCAGCGAGTAAACACTCATTGAGTTCGGAGCCCTTCCACTCTTTGGAGAGCATAAACATGCTACTGTCACTGAATTTGGTAAAAATGATAAAACTATAGCTACTTTTTAATCATGGTGACCCTGTTTTCACTACCATTATTGCATGCACGCACACACAATATGATTTATTCTCTAATCATATTCTGTCTCAGTAGAACAGAGAAATATGAGGTAAGCCAGTAAAATTCCTGAAATTATTTTACTTTTCTCAGCACGGCTTTTGCTTTAAAGATTTAGATATCAATAAACCTTGCCAAGGATGTCTTCTAAGCCTGTTACACAGGTAGATTACTCTGGGCTTTCTTAAATATATACTCTGAACATGGTCTAAGGAAACACAGAGCAATCATTTGTCTGCTTGTCAAAAGTCACTCTTCGGCTCAATTTATCTCACGCCAGGAGCACAGAGAGCTTTGACTCATGGTGATTGACTTTTGTACATTTGTTTCCTGTTTGTTTTCTTAGCCCTCCAGAAAAGGTAGAGTTAAATTACAAAAATTAAGGTAGGGAAAAAAGAAACTGTGCTGGTGAATGCAAGAATATTAGTGGTATCCTTTCATAATGTTTTACTGTTAGAATATACTAGAAGAGCTACTATAAAACTGTGCTTTAAAAAATGGCATACCTACTTTGTCCAAGCATGGATAGAAACACACAGGGCCCAACACTCATGGAGCTTGTGGTCTAATTAAGGCAAGAACAAACATACAAACAAAAAACCCGAACAGAATAACTTGAGAATCACACATATAAATTTAAAATCTCAAATGAGTTAAGTGCTACTAAGTAAAGGTCAGGGAGCTAGGAGAGCAAGTATATTATAAGGGTGTTTCAACCTAGTCAAAGAGATTAGGAAGGCTGTCCTACGGAAGTGCTAAATGAACTAAGATCAAAAGCATAAATAGGAGTGAACTAGGAGAACTGGGAAAGCATTCTAAGCTGATACAAAGGTAAATTCAGAGGCCCAGTGGCAAGAGGAAGCATGGTACAAAGAAGGAACTGAGGAAAGAGTGGAGCAAGGGAAGTGGAATTCAAGGGGAAGCCGTGTAAACAGGTGTGCTCCAGGCCATGGAGACTTGTAGGCCTTGTTAAGTAATTCTGACTCTACTTGGGAAGCCATTGCCAGGCTTAAGTAGATGAGTGACACAATCAGGTTTGCCTTTTGAAAAATCATCTGGCTGCAGAGTGGAGAATGGGTTGGGAGGGTAGGGCTGTAGCAAGAGTAGATGGAGGGAGACCAATAGGAGGCTGTTGCAGTACTCCAGTGGAAGTTGGTGGTATCTTGGATTTAGGGATGTTGTGATAGGAAAAGAGATAAAGAAACAGACTTGAGAGATATTTACAAAGTAAAGCCAATGCAACATGGAAATACACATTATGCAGGGGGTGAGAGAGAGGGAGATTAGTAAACAACATAGATATTTTGGTAGAGTACTAGGTTTAGAGGTTTGTGAGTGGTTGTATCTATAGTGTGCTTCTGGATAGGTTGAAATTGCACAGTCTTTGAGATATCCCAAAGAGATGTCCATCAGACATCTTAGTATGGAGCTGAAGAGGAAGTCTAAACTTGAGTTAGCCATTGTGAGTAAACTATGGTCATGGATGTGACATTGGAGAAAGTATAAAATTAGAAGAAGAGAGGACCTAGGAACAAGTCTTGAGGAATCCCAAAGTCATGGAATTACAGTTTACTAATGTTTGTTACTAATTCTTAAAAATGAAAACAAGAAGGACTTTAAAATATAGTACATTGATTATGCAGTGATTGCATTGCTTATAATAGTTTAAAGTTACTTTGTTCTTCCAATCCAATTCAGAAATATGAACTATGTTGTGTATTAGCTTCATTTTTTGGTGTGGGATGTGCACAGCAGATGGGAAACTGCCTAACTGTGGTACTTACTGTTCTTTCATATGTTTCTGACTGTTTTGACCAAAAATCGTCTCTAATTCATGTTCTGATTTTAGTCAAGAGTACTCTTTAGGTATAATATTGCATTTTACAGAATGCAATTCTACTTATTTTTGTAAGTATTTTGTAAGCAAGTGTCACAGTATTTGTATTAATAAAATGTATACTATTTGGCTTAACATTTTCAGATAGTTCATTATATTTTTTTCTCCCCTGTTACCTCTTCATTTTAAATAACTGCTCATCCAAGTGGAGTTCTTTCTTAAAAAAAAAAAAAAAGATTTTATTTATTTACTTTTAGAGAAAAGGGAAGGGACAGAGAAAGGGAGGGAGAGAAACATCAAGGTTTAGTTGTGCCCCACCAGGGACCTGGCCTGCAACCCAGGCATGTGCCCTGACTGGGAATCAAACCAGTGACCCTTTGGTTCTCAGGCTGGCACTCAGTCCACTGAGCCACAGCATCTAGGGCCCAAGTGGAATTCTTAAAAGTGCTTTTCTTTTCAGATCTGCAAATATTTGTAAATGTTTTTTCTATATAAAATATGGTACTGTATAATTAAGATGTTATGAACAGAATTTTTCATCAATGCATCATGTTTTCCAGGGGAATTATTCTCCCTTCTGGGAAGCCAGAGAATGATTCTGATTGACTTAACTTGATCTTCACCCATATGTTATGTTACAACACTGTTCTTTTGTTACTTTATAATCTTTTAAAAATATCTTAATGTAGGACTGTGTCATAAAACTATCCTGGATTACATTATTGTTCTCTGGCACTCCTAGGAATTTATAACTATGGAGGACTCTCTAGTCAAAAATGAGGAAGTTTTATTTGTTTGTTTGTTTTTTAGCTGTGTATGTTGATTCACTTAACTTTTTTTTAAGCACCTACTATGCATCAGGTGCTATTCAGGACATTTACACTTAGGACATTGGTTAATAAAATATATTCTTACCCTTGAAGAGCTTACCCCAAATGAGGGGAAGATAGTTAACAATAGACATAACAAGTAAACTGTACCCAATGCTTAAAAAGGATAAATACTAAGGGGAAAAAATAGAAGCAGAGTCTCGGGGTGGGAGTGGAGAGCATGGGGTTTGCAATTTTAAATAGAGTGATAAGAGTAGTTGGTGGCAAAGACATGAAGTGAGGGTGTTAGCCAAATGGATATCTGGGTGAGGAGCACCCAACCAGAGGGAAGTGCCAATGTGAAGGCCTGGAGGCAGGAGTCTTCTGTGTTACAAGAACAGCAAGAAATCAGGGAGGCCAGTGTTACTGGAATAACAGAAGGAAAGACAGGAGAGGAGGTCAGCAAGGAGAGGTAATGTAGGGCTTTGCAGTCCATTGTGAGGACTCTCGTTCTGACTCCGAATGAAATGATGTGAAGGAAGGTGCAATACCGACTCTGCATGATCAATAGCAGTGATTTGGGGATTGAATTCATGCTCATAGGACACAATAGGCAGAAACCTGGTACCAGGCATACTTAGCTTTGTAGGGTACAAACAGGAAGTACAGCATGACAGCTTCAAATACATCTTTGTTAGTGGTTCTTACAAAAGTTTGGGGCTGCTTCAAAACCTCATAGTGGGCACACTCAGGTACATGGGATGTGGGCATCTGGATGTGTGTGGGCTGCTCCAGCTAGAGAAGCCTCAAATCTAGCAGGAACTGTATCTGATAAAGCCTAAGCGTATGGCTCCCAAGACAGGCACACTCTTAAGTTAACTGAGACATCACACAGAGAAGGTGGGGCCTGTGTTTCTCCACATTTTTACATCTTGCTGTGTATACCTTTAGGGTCTTTGAGTTCACTTGTAGTCTTCCTGGCCCAGATGTAGTTTCTCAATCAGTGGTTATTTCTATAATGTTGTACACTGCTGCCCTTCCATATTTTTCTTAACATAGTATGCTTCCAAAGAAATCACTTTAATAGATAATAGCATGAGGTTATGTTCCCATGGAGAAAGAGTTCTGGCCTGCAGTTAGTCCTTTCTCCTTTGAAAGTTATTAGTGGGTTTTGAGGAGAAAAGCTACACTTGACATTTTAAAAGGATTACTCTGGTTGCTATGTTGAGAATAGATTTTAGGGAGATTGGAGTAAAAGAAGGGAGACCACATAGACTATTAAAGCAATCCAAGCAAGAGATGATGGTGGCTTGAAGTTGAAGTGGGAGTGAGAAGGGTTACATGCTAAGTATATTTTGAAAGTGGAACCAAAAGGTTTTGCTACTGCATTGAATGTGTGCTTTAAAAGAAATATAAGTCAAGGCTGATTCAAGGACATTTAGATGGAGCAACTGGAAGAATGGAGTTGCCATCCAATAAAATGAAAGTCTTCAACTACAGTGAATTTGGGGGCAGAGATTAGGAGTCCAGTTCAGACATGTAGGACATCCAATTGCAGACATGGAGCAGCCAAGTACCTATACAAGTAGAATTCAAGAGAGGTTTGGAGATACTTATTATTGTATAAATACAGGTTGAGTTTAGAAACATACATTTGGAAGTCTGCCACACATACGTATCTAAAGCCGTTAGACTAGGCTGGGTGCGGTCACAGGAAGAGTGAGCATGGGTGAGAAAGGGATCAGGAACTGAGCCTTTGAGATGTGTGTCTGTGGGGCATCGATTTATTTGTTTGTTTTGCTTGTTGACTTTACTCCCTCTCTGTGAAAGATATTATATGAAATTTAAGGTTATTTTGTTTCAAATTTTAGAATTTTTACTGAAAAGTTATTTTTTCTTAATGAGACTGTAGCTGATGCAAATGTTATTTATTTAATACTTTGAGTCTTAAAGTATTTTTCACTTTATTATTGAATTAAAAGAGCATTATCTGATTTTTTCCTTCTTTTTTTTTTTAGGGATGATTTGGTCAGACATTAAAAGGCTCTGGTATGAAGGGTTGGAAGACTTTTTAGAAGAATCTCGTAATCAACTCAGTTTTGTCATGAATTCACTTTATTTGGCAACCTTTGCACTCAAAGTAGTTGCTCACAACAAGGTGACTAACTATGTCAGTTGGAGGCATGAATGAAGTTTATTTAGAAAGAACCTGGTTAGATACCTAGCTACCTAATTCATAGTTACATTGGCTCAAATCTGTATCTGATGTGTTTTCATTTTAAACCTATCCCTGTGCAAAGGACTAGTGCACACGGTTGCACTCCTTCCAGTAGTTTAAAGGAGGTGAATCACCTTTAAATGTTAGTTACTTACTATATGTCAAGCACCACGGTTGATACTCGCTATACTTTATCTCATTTTATCCTCACAGGGACTCTATGAGACAGATGTCCTTTTCCCCATTTTTCAAATAAGGAAAATGAAGCTCAGAAATATTAAGTAACTTGTCCAAGACCACACAGTAAGAAACCAAGACTGGATTTAAATCCAGGTCTGTCTAGATGTTTTCTTTCTACCAAATGCTGATTCCTTATATCTGAGCTAGATTTATTTACTTCATTAATCTGTAGGTACTTAAAATGAAAACACAAAGTTACTTAAATTAATTAGCATTAGATATCTTCACATCTGCCAGAAAAAACTTACATGAATGCAATTTATTATATAGTATTTCACACATTCCAAATCATGATTTATTTTACACAGCTTAAAATGTAATGTATATGTAATTATTTTTCCGATGCCTGTGTTTCCAATGCCTATGTTAAATTTAGAAATTGACAAATATCTTGCCTTATTGATATCTTCCGATTTTACTTGTATAAAGATTTATGCTTCCTGTAGTCCAGAAAAGGTAATAGATTTTATGTTAACTAAAGATATGGTATTTTCTGGATTTTTTTACCAATTTATAGACTGTAGGAAAAGTGAACTGGTTATCTAACATCATTTTACTTTATTAAAAACTATGTTCCTTTAAGTAATCAGCAGTATGGAACATGTTTGTTAGGTGTCTTCAATGCCCAGAGTTGTGAAATTACTAAGAAATAAAAATTGGTCATACATAGATATGTGGTTCAAGAAAGAGTTGAGGATTATTGTTTTTTTGTTGTCTCTTTAGTTGTACAAGTGGGGTGCTTAGATCATATATTAACCAAACCAGGACATTTTGAGAATTAAAGGAGACAAATACTGTTAACAATTATGACAGGATAACTGGTTTATAACTTGAGACTCTCCCAAGCAATTGGAACACTCCACGCAGCCACTCTACGTCTGGTAACAATGAACCCTCTTTGCCTTGGCATTTAGAAGGATCAAGACCTTCTCCAGTTCGTTCTAGAATCCTGAGTCAAGGAGCTAGGTTAATTTAATATGATAGCTCATAAACTAACATGTAAACATACTTTAAATCTGTGTTGTGGAATTTAAGAAAAACGAGCAAACATTTCATTCGTAAATGTTCAAGGACAGTTTTTAAAATTGTTTAATTTTTTTAAAACCTAACAATTTCTGAGAACACCTCATATAGAGTAATGACATTGCCTTATCTATGTAGAAATCTTTTATTTAGTTAAAACAGTATTATTTCTATTAAAAGAAAAACTTTATAAAACATAAATGGTGATCTCCTACAAGGAAACATAACTGAAATAGTTTTTTTTCCCAAGAATTGCAGTATGTTTCTGTTTTCCTAAATTGAGAGATCTATTTACCTTTGGCTTTTCTTCTTAACTTTAGTTTCATGACTTTGCTGATCGGAAGGACTGGGATGCATTTCACCCTACGCTGGTGGCAGAAGGGCTTTTTGCATTTGCAAATGTGCTGAGTTATCTTCGTCTGTTTTTCATGTATACGACAAGTTCTATCTTGGGTCCATTACAGGTAGATAAATAACAATTCTTAAAGACTATTTGTTAAATGTCATCATTATTAATACCTTTCTACTTGTCCCCTGGAACATCGTTCTCTCATGATGTGAAAGCTAGCCTTTGTTTTTGAAAATAATTAGCAATTGAAAGGGCACTGTGTTCATCTACTTTGCTTCTGGCTTAATGATAATCCTTAGCTTTCAGGTATTGAAACTACTAAACTGCAGCTCATTGTCCGTCTCTTCCAAGTCCACAGACGGAGATACGTTTTAAATATAGTTATACTTGAGACATTAGAGGGACATAAAAATCTGCTTCTTACCAAAATGAATCTCACATTTAAAGTTTAAGTGATAAATATAAGGGAGGTGTTGTGTAAACAGAATTTATACTACATGGGTTTGAAAATATGTAAGCTCTATTTTAAAAAATGCTCTTTCACTTTGTTTATTAAGTATTAAATGTAGTAAGTTGCAAAATAGCATATTTAGAGCTAAAAAATTCACAGAATTCATATAGCCCAGTTTTTCATATAGTACATTATAGTTGAAGAAATTGAACTTTTGAGATGTTATGTGATTATTACGCATGAGAGTCCAGGACTAAATGCTTACTTTTTTTGCAGTAAAGAAAAGACTCAAAATTGGTTGAATTTACCCCACAGATTTTAGTAGTTGATTGTTTTATAGAAAGTGGGATCAATTCTGCTAGGTGATTGGCTGTACATATACTCTCAAGCTTTAAATCTGAAAATCTGAGCAATATTTATTTTTCCTTGATAAATTAAAATTCACTAACAACTTTAGATTCACTTTTATATTTTTAAAGGAGATAGTTTTTGGAAACTAAGATGAAACTTATTTTTATCATAATTCTTTTTTTAAAATGTTTTTATTGTTGTTCAATTATAGTATCCCATATTTAAATACAAGGCAAAATTACCCTTCCCAGAGATGTGAAAATAAAATGTGTAGGGGAAACATGATTTGATTTGTTCTGCGCTATCCCCAACAGCGTTTCCTGAAGCGTGACTCCCTTAAGCAGGCCTGACGGAAATAAGTTTGGGACACACTGCTTTCCATATACTTCTTTGGGAATTCGCAGTTCACATTATTACAGTAAAGTCTGTGAGAAAGAAGTAAATAAACTTGTTTAACCTTGTTCAAACTATCATTACTTATATTCATTTAATGCCATACCCATCTTTCACAAAATATGCTAATAAAGTCCATTAGCATATTTTTTGTTTTCCTCCAAAATATAGTATATGAAACACTGATTTGAATCATCTTTTATTTTTATTTAATTTTGCCAGTAATATCTTTTATGAATATTTTAAGCAAGAGTTAACAGTATTTTTACATGGATGTTGATTTTTTTAAGCTAAAAACTGATGGTATCGCTCATTTCATGTACTAGAAATTTCTTTATAAATTTTTAGAGTTAAAAAGGAGAAAGTATATTATTATTTCTTACTGAGTTATCTATTTGTTTTTCTTATCTATTTCAAATTATCTATTTGTGCTCCTAAATCTTTTCCCCAAAACTGTAGATGTGTACACAAAAACTGCATTTGTCATTTCTGCTGTTGGGTGTGTTTTCTCTTCCAGCAGGGTAACTCATGGAGTTCTAGTAGCCATAGAACTAACAAGTAGTTTGTCAGGCCAACAAATGTTTATTGTGTTCCTGTTTTTTAAAATGTCTTCAGGTTAATCATAATATATGTATAAACATTATGATCTAGTTCAGCAGATGATTCCTTAAAAATTACCTTATTAAGGTATAATTTGCATAGGATAAAATGTACCCATCTTAACTGTATAGTTTGATGAGTTTTGCAAATGTATAATCTTATTTAATTACCACTATGATTGAGTTATAGAACATTTGCATTTCTCCTAAGAGTTTCTTGATGCCTTTTTGCATTTAGTATTGGGCTGGCCAAAAACTTAGTTTAGTTTTTTTTTTCTGTACAATGTCTTTAGTAGTGCTTAGTTGTCTTTAATTTCATGTGAAACAATTTTGCTAACTTAACAAAATTGGTGAATTTTTGTTCAGCCATTGTAATATTGAAGGTAGAAGAAAATATGCAACATTTTTAGTACATTATGCTTCATTATTTCAAGAAAGATAAAAACACAACTGAAACACAAAGATTTGTGCAGTGTATGAAGAAGGTGCTGTGACTGATCGAAAGTGTCAAAAGTGGTTTGTGAAATTTCTTGGTACTATTGACATTCTGGCCAAATAGTTCTTCACTGTGAGGGTCTTATCCATTGGAAGATGTTCAGCAGCACCCCTAGCCTCCACCTACTAGAAGCCAATAGCAGGAGATAGCCAATATCCTCAAAATATACAAATCAATAAAATTCTTGGTGAAAATGAAAAAATGTGCCTTTTATTTCATGGAAAAAACTAAACAGACTTTTTGGGCAACCCAGTATTCCCCCCCAACCCTGCCTTTTCTCAGGCAACCATTGATTATATGCATGTGGTTGTCTAATGTAGGCTAGTCTGAGAACTGAAGGATTTGAAAGTACAAGTAGAATTAATGTGGTGTTTCAAAGCAAACCTTCCAGACAGAAGGTCATTTCCATCTTTAAAGTCTGACTGGTTCTCATGGTTGCAGCCTCCTTGCTCCAAGTCATCACATCAAGGGGAAGAGCAGAGGGCAAAAGGCAGGTAGCCTGGGCCTGCTGTCTTTCTCTTTTTATCAAGAGAACAAGTACTTTCCAAATACTTCTACTTGTAACTCATTGGCCAGAATTTGTGCATGTGACTATTTGTAACTGCAAGGAAGTCTGAGGAGGTAAGTACTTTTAACTGAGCTTATTTTCAAGCTCAAGAAACCGAGATCTAGTTAGCTAGGGAGAGGGCAAAAAATAGATACTGAATAGGAACCTGTAGAGTCATATTTTCAGGCTTTTTAAAAAGAAGCTTCCAAATAGAGTGGTTTTCTAATGTAGTCTTATTAACATGACAGATTTGTATAACATAATGGTGCCAATGTATTCTAGAATAATTTTATGTATGACATTTATAACTCTTTTTTTATATTTTCTTCATCACAAGTAAGAAACTAAGTCAAACTAGAGTAATCCAGTTATAAATATAAAACTAAATGTGAAAAGGAAATTGACAATGTTAACTACTTTAGCAAAAGTACAACTTTTTCCCTTTATGTACATAACCTACTATCTCAGACAGCGTTTTTATGTAATAACTGCAGTTGTTTGTTAAATATATTTGCATTTATTACTGTTTTTTCCTTTCAAATCTTGGCAGATTTAGAAGTTGACACACTTTTATTTTAACTGGTTAGATAATCTATAGTAAAGATCTCTCCCTTTGTGAGGATATGACCATACTTTATCATCTCAATGGAGACACTTTGGGAAATGAAAGGGATGCCATTAGTTATACTAAGTTGGAGCAATAACTATAAACTGGGACTGTCCTAGGCAAATCAAGATTTTTGGACTATCTTATGGTGGAATATAAAAAATGATTCTGCATTCAGCAATGATTGAATCCTTTATCCGAGCATTTGACATTTTTTAGGATTGCATTTATTAAATTTGTGGCTTATATTGTAGGTAGACAGTGAAAGGTGGCCTTCTACAGTCTTACCCTACTTACTTTCTAGCCGTCTCTCACTACACGTATCTCTTTGTCCCTTCCTGAAATAGTTCTCCATTTGGGTTAAGAGCAGTCAGTGATCTCACACATGTCCAATGCTTTCCCACTGCCATGTCATTGTTCATGTTGTTACTCTGTTTTGAATATCCAAGCTATGTCCTCTGCTTGTTGAAATTTTACTTACTTGTTTAACCAACACATATTGAGTACCTGGAAGGTACTGGGCTCTGGGGATACTAAAATCCATAATAAGCTGCAATATCTCCTTAAGGAGCTCCTACTTCACTGAGGGTGATACGCAAGCAGTGGCATTTAGAGCGGTAAATGCTGAAATACAGAGCTTCAGTCCAAGGCATCAGAGAAGACTTCCCAGAAGAGGTGGCACTGGAATTAAGCACTGAAGGATGAGTAGAGAGGAAGTGGGTGGAGGGAGTCCCAGGAGCGGGAACCTGTGCCAGCTTTCCTGGCCTCTCCACTGAAAATTGATCCCAAGGCCTCAGAACTCCCATGCAAAGGAGTACTCCAGCTGATGAACTTCATAACTGAGTCTTTAATGAGCACTTCCTTAAGCTTGTCTTAATTGTAAACCAATTTAAATTTAGTTTGTCTAAAATTGTACGTTACGTTGTTTCTACTAAATTAAAAATTCTGTGTCTGTGCTACATGGTAATATGATTCCCTCATTAACTTTTATTGTACAATACTTCTGTGCGCAGGCGTCAATAATTTATAGACTTTTAAAATTCCCCCTGTTCATCCATGTGTTCCAGTGAATTAAAAAACTTTTAACACTGGTAGTTAGATGGTCAGACAAAGGAAAGAGAGGACCACAAAGCTTTCATCATAATCTTCTTGCTCCATGACTTACTGTGACTTCATCTCTGCAAGTCTCAGGTTCTGGGTCTGTTGTGAGGATGAGATGGGTCAATGTGTACAAGATGCAGAGTGGAGCACCCGGCATGTGGAGGGCTTTCCGTAAGTGATTAGGGATGCCTCTGCTCCCTCTACAATCAGTGGAGTTCGCTGTGGCAGACCTGGAAAACAATGCAGGAAAACTGGAAAAGTTCATGCAGTGTCTGATGCCTGAGTGCATACTTTATTTCTAGCGAATTATTAAATTTGGCCTTACTGGATAATTATTAGGTTTACTATAGTGTCCTGTGCAGCTCAGATGGCATATTGTTGTCACGTGTAATGAGTAAAAAGTGATTTCAGGTATTTTGCATTTGGGGGATGAATATTTTCCTTGTAAGAAGCATGGAATGTTAGAGCTAGAGGAAAACTTAAGAGGTCATGTAGTCTAGGGGTTCCCAGCTGTCGAGTCTGCTGCAGTCATCTGCATTCTCCAGTGTCCTCAAGACAGCCCTGATGAAATGGATGGGGCTAGCTCTGGCACGTTTTTAACAGCATGCGCATAGGTGGGTCCTGCAGCATTTGGCCATCCCTTTTATATATCAAGAAACTAAGCCTGGGCTCACGGCGTTAGGAAAAAGACTTACACCAAGTGTAAAAATTTACTCAATCAATCGATTTTACTCACTCAATCGTGAGTAAAAGAGACTTTTCCTCACGGCGTTAGGAAAAAGACTTGGTGTAAATTGTTAACAGTTGCATCTTTTTTGGATGTATATTCATGTATTAATTCAACAAGTCCTGTTGTAATGAGGAACTGTTCTGTGAGAACTAAATCCTTAATTGTACCCAGTCCCAAATTTTTAATGGAAGAGCTAAGATAAAACTACAAAGTGATGTTTTAGAAAAGCACTTGCAAGGAGTTAGAAGCCAGAATTCACTTCTGCCTCTGCCATCTATTAGTTGTGTTCCCTGAGCAGTTCATTGAATCTCTGAGCTTCAGTTTGTCACTTGGAAAAACAGAGGTAATACCTCTTGGAAAATGGTCGAGTTAGATTTAAAAAGCATATAAAAAGTAGTTACGTATTCAACATTTTAATTAATGTCAGGCCCTGGAGCTTACTGACATAGTCCTGCCCTTAAACCCTGCTAGGAGAGACAAACATAAATATTAGTATAAAGAGAAAAATAGTATTTTAGAGATTATATGCAAAGTTCTTTGGAGTGTGACTGAGCGGATGCCTGGAGAGTCAGGAAAGTTTCTTAGAGGAGGTGAAATTTGATCTGAGCCTTGAAAGGATGAGAGGCTTGCCTGCAAAGAACCAAGGGAGAGTGGTGGGAGCAGAAACGGGGGAGTCACACTGGCGGGTGTGCTTTGAGGGGACAGGATGTCCTTTGTTCTCGGACCATGCATTGCAGTTGGGAAGGTGAGGTCTGGGAAGGTAAGACCAGGCTGTGTTCTGAAGGTCTCCGTGCCAGGAATTGGAATATTATCACACAGGGAAAGGAGGTTGAAAGCATAAATGACTTGATTGGGGAACTCATAGATAGATAATTATAGCTTTTTCTGGAGAAAGACTTGGAAGGATGACTAGAACATGCCATTGTTCCTGCTTCTTCCTTTTGTCAGTTTTCTCTGTTCTACACAGTGCTCTGTTAAAAGAGCTTTTGCTCTTTTTAACAAAGGTTTTTTGCCTCTGTTAAAATTTTCTAAGGATTAGTCTTCAGTGGCATTAACATATCAAAAGAAATGATTCTTACCGTGCCTCAGGATTTCTGTTTCTTCCCAAAAGAACGTGTTCATTTTCAGTCACATAAGCAGGGTAAACGCACTGTTTTCACCACATCAGTAACATTTGGCACTGCCTGTCTTAGTAGTTTGCTAGGATTCCATTTTTCTGATTACCAGGAAAGATGTATACATTTTTCTCTGTGTTTTAGTATTAACTGCTGTGTAAATGTTAGTATTGATACTTCAATTACCTTTATCTTTCCATTTAATTCTTATTTCTCATATTTCTCGAGTAAAATTGTTAATAAGTCTTAAGTAAACATTTAAGAGAGTGTCATTATTTTTACAAATAAATAAATCTTATCACCTTTCTCACACTGAAATAAATGCAGTGTTTTAATGTTTGCCTTCCCCATGAAGGGTTAATGCACTTCTCAGGCCAATGTCAGCACCGTGATCCCTGCTGTGGGTGCTGTGGGTGCTGTGGGTTGTCCACACAGAAGAGCTAATGTCATGCTTTTAAAGAACAACTCATGAAGTTTGTGGTTTTCTTATTAAATATTGCTTATCTTACTGTTAAAATTGAATTACTCTTTAAAACTTCATAATGCTAAATTCGAGCTTCTATTATATTTTGGGACAAAGTTTTTTAAATTAAAATTATAACGTCATACACAGTCACTCTTGAAAAGTCTTTAAGTTTACAGCATCTGCATATTTTTCAAAAGCAATCTTTTCTGAAGTCATTTAAAGGAATTACTCTATTCTCACCATCATAACTTACTAAGTTCTCTATTAATATGATATGGCGTTATTCTAAGCACTCATGGTCTGAATAAATGATTTCTTTTCTGAGGTGACCCACACATTCTGAGCTTTCTGATTCTAATAGCTCCCTGTTTCTTTTGTCAGAATTTTTGCAAGGGGGCCAAGTGAGGTAAGCATAAGACTTTGAAAAAGTACCTCGTGGTTCAGTCACATGTGCAAGCCAGGCATATCGGACCTCTCATTTCTGCAGAGCCCGGGTCACTAGCTTACGGTGTGCCTAAAAAATTTAGCATGCCTCTTCTTCTTAATTAGCTGGCCCATGTTAATGGGCTGGAAGGGCTTGGCCCCTGGCCTGCTGTTACATTTTATGTCATTGGCGAGCGGCATATGTTGTTTTGGCAGGCTTGAGGCAACCAGGAATTTTATTTGAAGCTCGATTTAATTATATAAATTTGACCTGGTTAAATTTGAGGAAGGATTATTTTTAAGCACTAACTTTTGTACTTTAAAGGTAATAAATGCATATAGTAAAGAAAATTCAAAGTGAGAAAGTCTGCCTTCCAACTCCTAGCCCTACCTACAGATAAGCATCATTAACGGTTTCTTGTGTAAACTTCCAGAGGTTTCCTGTGCATATTAAACTATATCTATCCCCAAATACATATGTGATATATCCCTTAAAAATAGAAATGTCAGCAGTTATAATACTATCCGATACCCTGCTTTTTGACATAGTACTTTATGGACACCTCTCTGTGCCAGCACGCATAGCTGCACTGCTGTTTAACAAACAGCAGTGAAATGTTCTCATTCCTTTGCTACCTCTGACAATGCTGTAGTGCAATTCCTTGTGTATACATGCATCTTTGTGTACTTCCTGTCTATTGGCTAGATTTGTAGGGAGAGAATTGCTGTGTCAAAAGGGTAATGTCAAACCATTCTCCAAATCTGCATGCCAATTTAAACGTCAAGAATGGGTGAAAAGTACTAATTCCCCAGATTTGAAGAAGAATGAAATTAGGGTTGGATAAAGCTTCCAGATGCACTACACATGTCTACATTACAAAAGACACTCTTGTTAATACTAGACCCTCTCATTTGGCTTGCACACATAATATTTTCCTATAATAGACCCACAATGAAAGAAAATCAGTTACCTCAGCAAAAGAGATTGCAGGTGGTCCTGGAGGAGGAAATGCTCTCCTTGGGGAGTTGGCTGCAGAAATTAAATGAAATACTTTCTGATATTGATTATATATTTGTAAACTTTAAGAAGCTATAAATATAAGCATTTATTTACCTTTAGATTTTAGTCCTTGCAAATGAGGCTTTTTTCTTAAACGTCCATGTCTCTACCTTTACCGTCATAGCAACAAAGTCCTCTGCAGACTTGGAATGAATAGAAAGGCTTTTGTTAGGCAGCTGGAGTTTTGATTGCTTTCAAAGTGCTAAACTATCTCAAATAGATGGGAAAAAAAGCAATAGTTTGTGGCTCGTGTGTGTGCCTTCCTTTTATTTCCTGACCATTTAATATTTAACATTCCATTTTCCCAATAATTTTAATGAACACTGTGTAATATATTCCACAGATTTCAATGGGACAGATGCTTCAGGATTTTGGGAAGTTCCTTGGGATGTTCCTTCTTGTTTTGTTTTCTTTCACAATTGGATTGACACAACTGTATGATAAAGGCTATACTCCAAAAGAACAGAAAGATTGCGTGGGCATCTTCTGTGAACAGCAAAGCAATGATACCTTCCATTCGTGAGTGTCTTTTAACATTTTTAGTAAATATATTTCTCCCTATGGCAGTGATTTTCAACCCTTTTCATCTCATGTCACACATAAACTAATTTCTAAAATTCTGTGGTGCGCCTAAAAATCTACCATATTTTTTGTAGTGTGACAAAATGTAATAGGTATAATTTTGATCGATTCACACCAGGCAGCTGTTGTTGTATTGGCTGTGGTCATTATTTTATTTGACAGTCCAAGGGAGAAGGGGTCAGCGCCCCTCACTAAAGAGTCAGGTATTTGCATGTTTGAAAAATTCTTGTGGCACACCGGTTGAAAATCGCTGTTTTATTGCTCTATGTATGAATTAGTACCTACAGAAGTAGAACTTCAAATTTTCTTTAAGAAATTCCTTTTAATAGGAAATACGTATTTTTGTGAGCCATTTGATAGTTATCTTTACATGTAGCATATGAAATAATTAGTAGGCCCAAGTTCTGTGATCTCCCCCGCTGCAATCCGCTGAACTGGGGACTCTCGGCATTTCCTGCACGGCTGGCGTGTGGGGCGGGGCAGTTCTTTGTCGGTTGTGTGTGTTGCAAGATGCTCAGCACATCTGCTTCTCATCACTGTTACAACCAGAACAGTCTCTCATGTTTTTAACACTTGTTCGGAAGGTATTAGAATGGAGAATTATTAAAGCTTCATGAACAATTTTTTCCCTCTAATTTACTGTCACAATACATATATACCATAATTACATTCAGTAAGGAATTGAACAACCAATTGTGAGGCGGACAAAATATTGCCCCCCATTCTTAAATAAAATAACGAAGAAGGGGTATTGAATTGTATATTTGTTGCGTTCCTGTTATGTACCAACTATTCTTCAGTTACTTTCATGTCATCTTATTTAAGAAATAAGAGTAAAGGAATAATAAATATTCACCTAACACCTTCTATACACCAAATACTGTTCTAAGTGCTGAGTTAATGAAGTACCAGGAAACAAAATGACCTCATGGAGCTTATATTCTAATGAGATGACACAGACAGTAAAAAGAAATAAAATAAGAGAAATCAAATATACAGTGTTTTACACAGTGGTAAGGGCTGAAGCAATGAAGCTTGGGCCGGGGGGATGTATGAGTGAGAGGGTGCAGTTTTGGATAGGAGGTTAGGGAAGGCCCCACAGGAGATGGCAGTCAAGTACAGATGTAAAGCTGGTGAAGGATCAAGCAGCGGAGGAGGTATCTGGAGGAAGAGCATTGGCAGATATAGGGAATGGCAAAGGTAAATGCCCTGAGACAGGAGTGTGTGTGCATATTTGAGGAAAAGCCAGGAGGCCGGTGTGGGTGTGATGTAGTGGATCCGAGGGAGGGTTGTAGGAGATGAAGTCGAAAGGTAACGGGGAAACTGTAGCACCTTGCTGGGCTTTGTAAGGGCTTTGGGCTATTGACCCAGCCGTTAGAAATTTTGTTCAGAGGAGCGACAACATCTAATTAGGCATTAACAGGATCGTAGATGCTGCTATGTCAAGAATGGGCGGGAAGTCAGTACGAAATCAAACAGGAATAATTTCCTTTGAGTCTACTTCTTTGTTTAAAGTAAGGCATATCTGTACTGTTGAGTTCACCTCATTTATTTTATAAAGTATTATTCTTGGATTATTGATGTTTTCTCTTTGTAATGTTGATATAAATGAATTCATTTTTGCTGATTAATGTCTTTAATTTTCTTTTAAACAAAAATATAATCATCTTTACAGGTTCATTGGCACTTGCTTTGCTTTGTTCTGGTATATTTTCTCCTTAGCGCATGTGGCAATCTTTGTCACAAGATTTAACTACGGGGAGGAACTGCAGTCCTTTGTTGGTGCCGTTATTGTTGGGACGTACAACGTGGTGGTCGTGATCGTGCTCACCAAGCTGTTGGTGGCCATGCTCCACAAGAGCTTTCAGCTGATAGCAGTGAGTGTCCACCCTCCTAAACTTTGTGTGCTCTTCGGACCACACCGCGTGCGTGCAGTGGATAAGGAAACCAAATAATGCAATGAAGAATTAGTATCATTTCCAAGTTATATTTTTAATGCAAGTAATATATATTAACAGCAAATCTTAAACCAAATTTTTAGCTACAAGATGTGTAAACATTTGGATAGTTTAAAATGATCTCTCTTTTTCTCTCCCAACCCCCTGTGTGTGAGGGGGAACCCCCCAAATCCCGGAATTTATTTATTAAAAAAATTGTGTATTTATTTTTACATGTTGAAACTTCAATCACCTTCAAAATACTCTCCATTTGATGGAACACACCTACCAAGATTTTTTTTTTTTCACTGCTCAACACAGTTTTTGAACTCATTGATTTTGATGCCTTTTAGTGCTTCTGTCATTTTTTGTTTCACCTCTTCCACATCAGCAAAACATTTCCCTTTGAGGACTTTTTTCATCTAGGGAAACAACAAAAAAAATTGCTCAGGGTGAGATCAGGTGAATAGTGAACATGGGACACAATGGTCCTGCTGTTTTTGGTCAAAAATTGCTGAACACTCAGCGAGGTGTGGGCAGGTGCAGTTGTAAATCAAACATCAGGAAATGGGCAACTACGTTGAAAGAGTCTTCAAAAAAATTCACTGAAGCTGAACGCAGCCTCTCACAACAATGCCAGCTGGTACACTGATACAGATGGGTTCCTAGAACACTCACCTAGCAGAGGAAGCCTGTACTATAAGGGGCCCACCATCCAGAAGATAATTCTGTTCTTTGGGGTCCCCCCTCATGTGTGTGCATGTGCACCCTCTTGTTCATTTCCTGTGCTGCTTTTCATTTGCCTTTTATAGAATCATGAAGATAAAGAATGGAAGTTTGCTCGAGCAAAGTTGTGGCTTAGCTACTTTGATGACAAGTGTACATTACCCCCACCTTTTAACATCATTCCTTCACCAAAGACTATCTGCTATATGATTAGTAGCCTCAGTAAATGGATTTGTTCTCATACATCAAAAGGCAAGGTTAAACGGCAAAACAGTTTAAAGGTAAGAGATTAGAACTGCAACATAGAAGTTTTAACAATTCCTAATTTTGAAGTTTCCTAAGGCATAAATAAGCAGGCTTCTTAAGGCCTGGAACAGATTTTTTTAAAATTCCTGTATTCATAATGCATGGCATAGGTATAACATAAAATAAGAAGTCAACAAATATTTATTTAGAATGAGAAATAGAGCTGCAATTTTTTTCATGAAATCTTGTCTCCGTTTTAAAACATTGAAAATATTCAGAATCCCTATTCTGTGAGCATAAAGATTGACTACCATAGTCAGCTCATATTTTTATAGTTCTTCTTGAAAGTTATTCAGTACGTGGATAATTCAATACATGTTGCTATAAACCAGAAGTTGGCAATTTTTTTTCTGTAAAGGGCCAGAAAGTAAATGATTTAGACTTTATAGGCTAAAACAAAATCAAAGATTCATATGAGTAATAATATAACAAGAAAGAAAATAAATTTCCACTAAATTTTCATTGATGAAATTGATGAAACTGTACAAGACCAACAATTAAAATAAAATTTAAAAAAAGAAAAAAGAAATTAATGAAAAGAATGAATTCCACTTTCGCGGGGTGTATAACATTTTGTTTAACTGGAGTTCAGAATTACTGTTCACCATCATCAAACTAGTAACAAGTATTTATCTGTAAAAATCATTCTGAGCCCACAGGCCATAAAAACCACGTAATAGGTCAGTTTGACCTGTGGTTCATGGTTTGCTAATTCTTCCTGTAAACTGAGGATTCCTATGACTTTTTTTGAATCAAAATAAGCATAAAAGTGAATGAATAAGACAAATATGCAGGCTATGTTTGATTGAAAAAACGTGTTAAACATTATAACACAGTGGCAAAAGTGTAGTGTAATAAATGAAGTGTTAGAGGATATGTGTTTGTATCTGTGAATTTTTTTAAATCCACCTCATTTAAATATTGTTTATACCTATTGTTAGTATCATATTATTGTTTGTTTTGAAGGAATGGAGGAATTTGAAACAAAAGAGAGATGAAAACTACCAAAAAGTGATGTGCTGCTTGGTGCATCGGTACCTGACCTCCATGAGACAGCAGATGCAAAGCACGGATCAGGCGACTGTGGAAAACCTGAATGAGCTGCGCCAGGACCTGTCGAAATTCCGAAATGAAATACGGGATTTGCTTGGCTTTCGGACTTCTAAATACGCTATGTTTTATCCAAGAAACTAACCATTCTCTAAATCATGTAGAGAAAAATTTTCAGTAATAATGGTGAATCTGAAAGACTGTGTTTGTATAACTTGCATTAAGTCAATAGGATATGTCTTGAAATAAAGAATTATGTAAAGGCCATTCTTTAAAATATTTATAGCATAAATCTGTTATGTAAAACGTGTAGAATTAGTTTTTTGAAATCCTATGTTAGTGGCTTTTTGCCGAAGCAAAACAGATTAGTAGATAGATTTTGTAAGTATGCTGCTTGGTTTTCTAATCTGAACAGTGCTCTAACATTTTTTTTTCTGTGTTCAAGAAGGGCAGTTATTGTACACATTGCCAGAAGGTTCTGTAAATGAAGCCAAGTAAATGTGGGCTGATCTCTGTCCATAGAATAACTTGAAATATTGAAGTCATGGTTTTAAAAATCTCTGTTTTAAAACTTCACGTATATCATTTAAGAGTATAGTTTCATCTAAAACTAGTCTATTTTTTCATTTTATTATAATCCTAAGTAACAAAGAAACAAATTTAATGAATATTTGAACCTATTTATGTCTCTATAAATTTAAATTCACTTCAGTTTCATTTTTGTTATTTACTTTTATGTGGTTGTAATCAGTAAATTTTTAATTTTGCTTTTTTACTTTAATCATATTTACATATACATTTCCATGTATTGATACAGTCCATATATTTGATTTTTATAGAATTATATCATTTTTGAAAAATATAGTTAGTAGACTTTATATTTGTAGCTATAAAGTATTGTTTATGTACTTCTCTAAGGTTAGGTATTTGGTGGTTTTTAATTTTTCTTTATCATAATAGTGCTATAATTTTTTTTTAAGTTGAGTAAAATGTTCAAGTTATTAAGCTAACCCAAAATAAGGATTTGGAAGATATTTCTTTATCATGAGTGGTCACAAACTGTTTTATTTTTGTAAACATTGGAAGACCCTTTAATGCAAGGATTTGTTTTATATTTGGACTAAGGTTCTTGAGCTTTTCTCCTAAAGTATTTTCCTCAGAATTTAATATAGCTTCTATAAAAGTGACTTCATTTTATTTGTGGATCATTCTTGCTACTTAAGCTGAAAAGTATTGATTTTTTTTAATTGGATAATAAAATGTATTTAATTTTTTTCCTATGTTCATGCAAAGGATGTAGTTAAAATTTTTTCATTGGTTATTGTATATTCTTGCAAAATTTCCAGTTAATTGGTTACTAGATATATACTTACCTTCTTAACTGAATGTCAGATGGTCATAAGGCCACAGGGTTCGGGTAGCCCTTGTTCTCTAAGTACCGCCAATCCAGGGGTCATTGTCTGAAGATATTAGCACTGTGTTTCACCTTACTTTGTACTTTTTGCTTTTTAATTTCCAAATTGTAAGTGTTCCCTCTTTAGGGCAAATTCTTACAAAAATGTTTATTGTAAAGTTATTTATTTTTGTCTACAATGGGATTATGCACTTCCCAATAGGGATTTTACATCAGGATTTTTAGTCGTTCTAAAACATAGCTAACTATTAAATAAAAACATTTATGGAGTGCCTACTGTGTGCATGGACCACTGATGAGGTATGTGTTAAATGACTGCATATTGTAAGAAAAAGGGTGAATAAAACTTGACATTAGATTGTAAATTGACAGAGTCTGTTCACTATATTATAGTATACTTTTTCTGATATATAATTCAGGTCATTAACTCCACTCTTTTAAAGTACGCAACTCAGTGTTTTGTTTTGTTTTGCTATTTGATCATGGTAAGAAAGGCCTAAAATGCAAAGATCAACTTGAGACCACTTCATGCCCCTTCCTACATCCAGTGGCAATTGCAAGTAACTTTTTAAAAACTTCACCCTTATATTTCATTAAAAGGACAAACATGAATTAAACCAGCTGCTTACTTGAATTGCAAAAGTAACGTTCAACATGAAGATAAGAAACTGTCTACAAATCGCTGACGGTAATGAACTGCAACATACACTGCATACAGGGGTCATGTAGAGCAGCACACTCTTGTAGAAAAGTATTTTAATAACTTTAAAATCCAAATTTTTCTTTAAAATCATTCATGAAAAAGACTCTCAAGTCAGAATTAACACCTCAGTCAAGCACCAGAAGCTGCATTACAGCTGTTCAATGTACAAAGAGATGCCCTTTCACCAGTCATTTCCTTCTACTGTCTCTGCTTCTCTGTACTCGCCGCTCCATCATTCCTTCAGATCCTGGAAGCTGAATTTGTTGGACACCTGACATCAGCTCTGATGTTGTGTAAATGTAAATTTTGTTGATCATCTGCAGTTATTAAGCCTGCTGGTAACTGGTTAGTAAATGCCTCCTTTGTTAGCTCTTCGCTTAGTGCATGGATGCTGCGATTGTTCTACTCGTTCCTTTTTCTCCTTTCATAGCCTCTGAATTTCTGACAGTATCATGTTAAAGGTTCTACATGACTATCAAAGCCTAAGGTAGGCAAGGCAAAGAGAGTATCTTCTCCATTGATTGCCTTCCATTTTCCCTTGATGGCATCTTTCACTTGCTTCAGCTGTTTCAAAGCTGAAGCGTTCACATGCATCTTTTGCAATCTTTTCTGTTTGAGATGTGGCATTTTTCATTTTCCTTGCCACATTTGCAATTGGAAAATAAATACCTTGTTTTCCAAAACTTTCTTTTGAACAGTTTGTGTCCTGGTCATTCACGCTGCCAGCAGTACCATCTTGAGGCTGTATAACAGCTTCCTCCAATGTGGTCCACAGAAATTCCTAGTTGAGAAGCATCTGTTGAGAACTGTAACCACCCATTGGCATGAAATGCTGTCAAAACCGTGTTGTCAGTGGTGTTTAAGAGCACCTGTCTAAAATGATGTCTAATCTTTGCCCAATTTGAACTTCCAGTGCAGCCCTGAGTGGCTTCCATCTCCAATCAGCTTTTTGGTTGATCAGAAAAATCCATATTTAACATTTTTAGCTATTATTATTTTTATAAATACCATATTTTGAAATAATATGTTCTCACAAAGACTTGATGTGAATGTCATCCCAAACTAAAGATGAAATGTCCTTCAACTAGTGAATGAACAAATTGTACGTCTACCAATAGAGATCTTTGCAGTAATAAAAGGGATCAAGTCAGTCAGAGTCAAGCAGAGAAACAGAACATCCAGGATATCCGCCCGCACCGTGTGTGATGTGTGGTGATTTGTCTGCAGGGATTTAACATTGCACAATTGGAATTGCTGGAGCATTCTCCCTGAGATTGTTTCTGCATCTAGTGCTGGAACTTGGAGTTCACAGGGTAGGCAGTTGGGGCGGAAAGGCCCATTTAAAGTGGAAGAAACAAGGGCAAACTGGAGCCCATGAGGACACACTGAGCCCAATGTCACTTCTCACTGTCTCTAACCTTGGGGACATGGCTATCTGGTAAGAAAACTTGACCTTTGCCAGGGTGCAAAACACACACGTGGCCCATGAATCAGAGAAGCTGAAGGCGGATGCCAGGCAAAGTGGAACACTGCAGGCCGGTCTGCCCGCCAGCTGACTGAGCTAGCAGGTGAGTTACTCACGTGATCTGCAAGAGGGCCTCCGCAAAAAACAAGATGGCTGCCACTCCGCTTCTGCCCTCCGGACTGTGTGTCCTTGAACCGGTCTTGCTGCCTACCCTACTGGAAACATACAAGGAAGAGAATTCTGGCAGACATAATTCAGCCTCGCCAAGCTCACACAGGAAAAACTACTGATGTATGCACCAACAGGTAAATGTTAAAGGTATTATGCTAAGTGGGGAAGCTTGTCACAAAAAGCTACATACTATATGACTCCATTTATATGACATTCTAGAAAAGATAAAACTACAGAAACAGAAATCAGATCATTGGTAACCAGGATCTGGTGGGAGAAAACTGGTTGCATAACTCATCAAACTGTGCACTTAAAAGGGGTAAATTTTAATGTACAGAAATTACAATTCAATAAACCTGACAAAAATACATAATGCAACAACATACTAAAATAAGAAAATAACTGGAATCTTAAAATTCATTATTATCTCAGCCCTGGCTGATGTGGCTCAGTAGATTGTGAGCTGGCCTGTGAATCAAAAGGTTGCTGGTTTGATTCCCAGGCAGGGCACATGCTTGTGCTGTGGGTCAGGTCCTCAGATCATATGGGAGTGTGTGAGAGGCAACCCGATGATGCTTCTCTCACACATCGGTGTTTCTCTCCTTCCCTTCCCCTCTCTCTAAATAAAAATAAAATTTTAAAAATTCATTAACACTCCAAAAGAAAACTGCTGGAACATGAAAGTTGGTTACCCATCACTAGCATGACACAGAGGTGAAGTACAGTAGTAAAGGCCCAGGTAAGAATTTTGTATTATTTTTTCAAAATTATTTTGGCTATTCTAGCTTGTTTTCCATATGCATTTTGGAATATGCCTATCAATTGCTACAAAAAAAAAAAAAAAAGAGAGAAAACCTTGTTGGGATTGTTACTGGAATTGTATTGAAATTAAAATTTTTGTTTTCCTCAGAAAATACATTTATACTATCAAATAGGCTGAGGTTATGGGCACTGGAATAAAATCAGTTGGGTCTAATGATTAAGAATTACACCAAGAGAGTATTAATGGTACCAGGGATAACAGCTGCTATGAATTTCTCAATTATAAGTTAATTGGTTAGCTTTATAGCATCACTGCCCCTTTCGTACACATGTTGTGTTTTTTGAAGATGTACCATATTTTGTTGTTGGGAACCACCCTGCCTGGTTTCAGGAGCTGTAACTCCCCCACCCCCCATGGCTAAGGCTGAGTGAGCGACCTTCAGACCATAAGCCACTAAAGAGACAATGCTTATCTCCCTGGCAGGAGCACCAATTCTGCTCCTTTTGCTTCATCCATAACTGGCCCCCAATGCTTGATTGGTTAGCCAATGATGGGTAAGATTCCCCAAGGGGAGAATGACCTAAGACAGGCACAATCACTTGGAGGCCCCAAGGAAGGACTTGGGGGGGGCTATAGCCAAAGGGGGTGATGGGACCTCAGCTTTGACATAGCCTGAGTCCTCATTCTGTCTTCAAGAAGCCTTGTAATCTCTTGGCTGCCTTACTTCTATTGCCTGACTTAAGCCTGAGACAAAGCCTTAAGTCTGAGACAATGCTGGTGGTGGGTACCACCCCATGCTGGAAAGGGTGGGTTCCCTAGGGCAATCAGGCCTAAGAAAGAATATGTAAAATCCTGTGAAACCTGCTTTGTTTAGAATGCTCTCTATTAAATAAGGGTCCAAGCAAGAAGTGAGTTTGTTCCTCAAAGTTTTATTGCTCTTGGGCTATCTGACCCTGACTCAAAATAGGCCCTCAGAGTTCTTTATATGTTATCTATTGTTTGGTCCTTACTGCCTGACAATAATTAATTCCTGTGCAAAGCGAACCCAATAGAAGCCCATTGAGGAAAAGGCTCTTGGCCCTTCTCCTTTGAGAGATTGGCCACCTTTCCTCCTCAAGCAGATCATGTCGTGGTAGACTTATTCTCATCCGTGGTGGCCGGGGTGGGGGGCCCTGCGGACAGAGCCCCACCCACATTTTGCTGTGTATAATGCACACCCATGCTTTTGGCCCAAACTTTCAGGGAAAAAAACTTTCATTCATTTTTAAAATTCAACTACTTATTTATTTATATTTAGATACTTATTTTTGTTTTGTGAGAGAATTTTAGCATTTATTTTTGAACATATGGTACAAGAAGTTTTATGTAACAAATAATTACAAAACACAAGAACAGATACAAGGTGTTTCAGGTATTACCCATGTAAAATGCGTATCCTTATTTTTCCTCAAAAGTTTGGGCAAAAAATTGTGCACTATACACAGCAAAATATGGTACTCAGAACAATTGCCAGTTAGTGTTTCCCTTCATTTGATCATTTCACATGTGTTTTCCTCCTCCCCCTACTCCCAGTTTGAGATAAATATTCAAGATGTGCAAGTGAAATAAGCCACACAGTGAGGGACAAATACTATATGATCTCACCCTTAACTGGGACATAATCAACAAAAGAAAAGAGCAAACAAAATATAACCAGAGACATTGAAATTAAGAACAATCTAACAATAGCCAGAGGGGAGGGGTGAGGGGACAGTTCAGAGAAGGGTTTTCAGGAACTACTGTGAAGGACACATGGACAAACCAAGGGGGAGGGTGGAAGCCAGGGAGGGAGGTGGGTTTGGAGGGGTTAAGGGGAGAGATGGGGAGAAAATGCAGACAACTGTAATTGAACAACAATAAAATAATTTTTTAAAAGATATGCAACTCAAAATTAGTGAGGAAAAAATTTTAAGTGCTAATTACATGTTTTGTAAATAACCATCTTTAAGAGACATGATTTCTAATTAAATTAAATTACAGCAATAAAAGAGGCAAAACAGAGGGTTAAATCAGAGGTAAATGAATGTTTTTTTATTTTTTTAATTATATTTTATTGATTATGCTATTACAGTTGTCCCATTTCCCCCCTTCATTACCCTCCACCCTGCACACCCCCTCCCACCCACATTCCCCCCTTTAGTTCATGCTCATATGTCATAAGTTCTTTAGCTTCTACATCTCCCACACTATTCTTGCCCTCCCCCTATTTTCTACCTACCATCTATGCTACTTGTTCTCTGTACCTTGTCCCCCTCTCCCCTCTTCCCACTCCCCTATTGCTAACCCTCCAAGTGATCTCCATTTGTGTTTCTGCTCCTGTTGTAGTGGTTTGCTTAGCTGGCTTTTGTTTTAGGTCTGGTTGTTAATATCTGTGAGTTTGCTGTCTTTTTACTGTTCATATTTTTTATCTTCTTTTTCTTAGATAAGTCCCTTTAACATTTCATATAATAAGGGCTTGGTGATGATGAACTCCTTTAACTTGACCTTATCTGAGAAGCACTTTATCT